>QGOB01001531.1:0-32578 GCA_003313055.1 Termitomyces sp. MG145
GGGGGTCTGCAGCGACGCCTCTGACCCACTGTCAGCCCCGGGAACACTGCAGGAGTACTCTACTTACGTTGTCGGAGCAGAGCTGACAGCTCCCGTTCTTGCCGGTGCAGATCGTGCGGGGCCTGGCGCACCTCATACCGCTCCCAGGACTCAACGCGATTGTCGTCCGATACAGGGGAAGTGGGAGAGCCTGAGGACAAACCCAGAGAAGACATGAGAAGAATGGGGAACCAACCCGGGTGAGCCCCCCCCTTTTTATTCCCCTCTGGAGGATGCCCCAGATGACCGCCGTATGACTTCGACTTCAATTCCAAGGGCTTCTGTGCCAGCACTAACTTCAGGTTCAAATTCCCATGACACCGCCACTGCGGCCCCCATCTCAAAGGGTCTCGACGCTGAAGAGGGGGTAATGTCACGACCCCGCCATCTCCGGACCCCCACACGCTGCCCCAGCCCCGACACACACCTCCCCCACACCCCTCGTGCACCTCCGGAACCGCCAACAACCTCCCAACGCTGCACCGGCAACACTCACGGCCATCTCCGAACAGATCCCCGGCCATCACCAAACCCCGGCATCTCAGCCGACACATCACCCCAAGGCTTCCCTGTCACCGGACACACCCAGACCCCCGGCATCCCGGTCATCACATAACGTTCCGCAACATTCCTCCCGCAAACCGTTGGCACGTCACAATGCCACCTGCTTCTGTGGCGCCGAGGGGCGCCACCATTGCGCAGCATGACCGCTGACCCGCCCGACACAAGCCCGCCATAACCCGCGCCAGCACGCCCCGACCACTATCACGACCCCGGGGCTGGGAGCCAGTCCGGGGACTTAGCCGGAGGAATCAGATGTCCCGGTCCCGGCTAGAATCCTACCCGGGACTTAGCGGAAGGGTAGTACATAAACCATAGGATAGCATACGAGTGAAGTAGTCTTGATATTAAGCGTAGTTCTTCGTATTTCCGTGTCTCTGTCTCTGTCTCTGTCTCTATCTCAATCTCAATCTATTCTCTTGCCTCTCTCTCTCTCCGGCCTCATCTCTCGTCTCTCATCTCTCGTCTCTTGTCTCCGTGCCTCGTTCCGTTCCGTGACTCATTTCTCCTTTCCGTTTCTTTTCTCTGTCTCCTTACCTATCATCCGTATCTCCTCTCTCTTCACCCCGGTCTCCTAACCAACCCACCCCGCCCATTCCGTACCTACTTCCCCCATCCGAACCTACTCCCACCCCGATCCGTACCACTCCCCTTCGCTACCCACCTCCCCCTTTGTTATGCCCCTACCCAACCCCCTGCTCCCATGCTCCCCTACCCGGAGCACTTTCTACTTTGCACGCGGCACTACTCGTACCCCGGAGCGTCCGGACTTCCCCTGGACCACTCGTAGCTGTACCCGGAGCTTCTGCAAAGCCCCGGACCCGTACTTAGCCTCCCGAGCTTGCCTAGTAAGGACTTGCCAGTGTAGCTGAGCCCCCATCGTCAGCGGGACCTGACATCTTTCTAATGGGGTTTTCTTTCCGAAAAATCTCCCAATCCCTGCAGTGAACACTTTCCTGAGGTTTGGACCAAAAGGTCAGACATGAGTAAAACACATTGACAAAGGCAAGAAAAAGGCTATTGTCCTTATGGAAGAGGATATTACTTGATTGCATATGCAATGGCAGCAGGGATTTGTTGATATTGTCAACAGGATGAAAGAAGAGCTTCCCTCATGGAGGGAAGTGAAATCAACAAGCAATACAAGTATCATCTGCCTTGCAGTGCACAAGCACTTCAGGATCAACTTTGTGAAAAAACAAATAGGTACATCAATGTAAAGTGGTGGGAACCACAACCAGCAGTACAGGCTGTGTCATTGTTGTGCATCTCCAAGAAAGATGGATGCTTAGAAATCAAGGATGTGACCCTACTTCCTGACCATGAACTTATCTGTGAGGATGTTGCTAAGGAGCAAGTGCACATTTGCAAGGAAGATATTCCTAAAACCCTGTTTGCATCCCTAATGGGGATGAATAATATAATGCAAATTGGCAACTGGAACATGCTGGCAACCTTCCAGAAGTTGATGACTTCTATATTCTGAGATGTATTTGGAAAATTTATGCACATCTGCTTAGATAATATCTTCATATTCTTGGATTCCATTGAGGAGTGTGAGCAACACTTACAAGTTGTGTCTGAACAACTACAAAAAGCTAGCCTATACCTTAAATGGAAGAAGTGTGAATTATATGCCACAAGTGTAGATTGCTTAGAATATGTAGGCCTACCATGGAGAAAGTAGAAGAGGAGGTACAGGCTGTGGCAAGCTTGCCAGGCTGATTGGAACACATACTCTCATAGCTGCACCATGAACAACTTGTCAACCCAGAATCTTGAGGAAGACCTGATGCATACTCCTTTCTGATCCATTCTTTCAGTGGTCACAGATTTAGCCATAATGGAGTGGAGGCTCAGAAGAGAGGAGTCATCAATGTTTACTCCTTCTTCATGGCCATCGGGAACATCAACCTGCTGGGATCATCCTTGCTATGAAATCAATCCAGGTTGGTCACCTCCAGACCTTCTTGGCATCTGTATTCCAGCTGGCATACTTAACCACTGACACACTATAGGGCATAAACAATATGCTCAGCATTGTTGCTGGGTTCAAACTGTTAGATGGTGGTTCAAGCAGAGTATAGGAGACCTCCTGGCATCAGGAAGGTCTTGTTCCCTTTTCTATGCTGAGATGTGGCAGTCTCTGCAGGTTTCCCAGGCTGCTCCATGTGCTGGATGCTCAGGTTTCAGTCCAGGCACCTAATCCTAATATGTTATGACAGTGCTCATTCAGGCTAAAAGGATCGAAAGTCTATCAGACTTTTAACAGTGAGCTTTGATTCAAAGCTCCAACACTTTGAAAAGGTTCAGGTTGCATTGTTACACAGCAAGTCAACACTGGGTGACTTGAAATATGTAACCTGTTAGTTATAATACTCTTATCTTACAGTTCACATAGCATAAGTCAGACCAGTTGTTGGGTTCTGCTATCTTAGGGTGAAGTAAGACAAGAGTTGTCTTATGAACAGGTACCAAATAAAAGTATATATGCTACGTTCCTCCGGAACATGGCTGGCTAGCCAAGTGCATACAAATCATGTAAATAACAGTGAAAATAATAATTTGGGCTGATATAAACAGGGAGTATGACCGGTAACAAAGAAGTCCGTTACACAGACAATGTGATTATCTGTTCTAATGTATTGCAAGTTCATTTTACATGTAGAATGAAAGGGTTGACCGAGGGTACCTAAGGTATGTGTGTAGCTTATATATAAAATAGTGTCTTAACCTCGATTAGAGACAATGACTGTGATGGATATGTGAAGATATATTCAGGCACACTTACAGTGACATATGCGATTGAAATCGCAACACAATGGACATAGATGGATCAGCAAGTACTTTGATATCTATTTGCGGAGACAAAACAGCTACAATTGCAGTCTACATCAGATCAACATGTCCGGAGACCGCGGGCATGCTGTGCTATACAACGGCCCATACCTACATGTCTGTTCTAGATCTCAAAACAGACTGGATAGCCTACTTGACTTATGCCTGCTTTTATCTTTTCATGCTGATCTTGCACAACTTGGTTTGTACAAAATCGCCTAACTTTGCATAATCAAAATCTAGATATATACAACTGTCCAACTATTTACGATCAATATGGTACAGTATTATTGACCTCCTTATAAACCTGAAGTGACGTACACTCAGTACCTTTGATGCATTGGGCCACGGTCTTAGCGATATCATGACCTTCGAAGTAGGCTGCCTGTAAGTATCCTGAGAACAGCGCACAGCGTCGATAAGCTCAAAAAAATGCACGAGAAGCAAAAGGGCGGACCGTAATAGTTCTGGCTTGTGGCTTCCCCAGCAAAGTAAAGTCTCCCAACATTGGCCCTCAAATTGTCATGGTGTTGCTTTACAAAACTGGGAGGCCAAACCGAGTATGCACCACGGTACAATGGGTCGTTGCCCCATCGAGCAAACGTGAAGTTTAGAGGCTCAGGTATCGTAATTTCTGGATACATCGTTCGGAGAACACTCATGGTCTCTGCCTTGACCTCTGCATCGGATAAGGCTTCAATTCTTTCTGAGTAATCGCCCTGTCATCTGTGAATTAAACGAGAACTTTTCAAGTTTTGAAGGAACCTTACGGTGACTGTGACAGAAATAATTCCAGATCCAGGGAAGAATCCCTCTAGATCGAAGCTTTGCCATACGGGATACCGTCCACGTTCAGGATCTGCATAGAGACCGAACTGCATATGATCACAGAATAAGACATCGGTATGTTAGTGCCTTAGAATCAGATCCTAACCTCGCTGTCGAACCAGAATTTCTGCGGAAACTGGAGAAATATATTTGTAAATCCTCCCATTCTCATGCTTGCTATAGCTTCGGCCTTATAGTCTAGAGAATATATCAGATCGGCTATAACTAACGACGAGTGTGCGGGAACTCACCAGGAAAATCAGGTTTGAATTTGACATCGTCGTGCTTAAGAACACCAAGACTGAAGGTACAGATAGCGTAATTTGCAGAAATGGAAGACCCATCCTTGGAGACAGCCTTGACGCCGGAATCCGACCATTCAACGGACTCGACAACTGTATTCAGACGAATTTGACTGCTTTTAAGGCAAGACTTGGCTTCCTGCTGGATGATCGTCTTGAAGCCGCGTTGATCAATGCTCAATAAGTTATCATCAGAGAATCCTCCTGCATCGGCATTAAAAGTCAGGTTAGAGTTCTGCCAGCCAGAAGCGCGTAAGCTCGTTCCCAGATTGTCACCATTTACATGATTTGTAAGTTGGAACTCACCCGTGCAGTAGCAACCGCAGATAATTGAGGTGGACTCTGAGCATATTCCCAATCGAACTAATAGAAGTCAATCATACGAAGGAAAAATAGTCACAGTATATATAAGATGCGCTTTCTTACGTTGTAATATTCGGCCGCTCTTTCGTGAGCATCATGAGGATTTTTTCCGATGAAATCATATGTGCTTCTGCCCGTTAAATCTACGAGATTCTTGGATAAGCGTTCACCTGAATTTTCATGTCAAGGAGAAGTACTACTAATATCTGAAATGACACACCACTATAGGTGACGAATTTATCAAAATTCTCGCCAGCTGCATTGAATACATCCCCGAAATCCACTTTGCCAGTTTTATCGAACATTGCTGCCATCATATAGATTAGAAGGATTACAGCATCCAGAACAAATGGATTCACTCACTGATACTGTCAAAATCATTGATATGGGTTTTAAGTCCATGGTTTTTCGCTAGCGTCCAGATAGGATTGACTGGTCCATGGCCCGTCTGTGTTCCCTGAATCCAATTTGCCCCAACCTCGACAACGTGGTTGCCAAACTGTATGCTCTGCAAACGACCGCCGAGTTCATCCTGAGCCTCGACGATGACAAAGTCGTTGATCCCCTGCTCGTGAAGTGTGCATGCGGCGATGACGCCTGCCACGCCACCACCTAGAATGAGGACGTTGGTAGACTCTTCGGAGTGAGCCTTGACCTCCTGATGTGGGATGGCAGAACCATATATGAGTGGCAAGCCGGTTGAGAAATGCAAGAGAATGAGATGCTTCAGGTGCAAGTGCATATCTGTTATTCGCGAAGTATTCCGAGGCTTCGAGAGCCAAGGAATCCACCAGGTATTTATATTTTTTCCTCGTTTCAACTTTGATGTTAACCGATAGCGTTATAGATCTGTATCCTAATAGACGTCCATTACTCTACTTCTGAGCAAACGGAAAGGAAATAATCATAGGAGTCTGCAACTGAAAATGACATGCACTCACTGTGACTGGCGGCGATTATGGAACTGCAGGACAAGCACGCATATATGGAGGTACTCGACTTTTGATACAAATGGTCGTTAATCTAGTGACTCATAGGTCTATGCGAGCAAGAAAAAGAAGGATGCATTCAACCTCAAGACGTCAAAGCGTGGTCGTGATATGTAAGGTCCCGGTGGGATATACGCATAGTGCAGATACCCAGATCCCTGATCGACGTACAATTCATAACTGTCAAATCGGACAACCGCTTTCTTTTGGGAAGTTTTCGGGTCGTGTACATACCTCCTTTGAGGACTCCGAGGAAACGCTAACGCAATATCGCAAGGGTGTTGAAATGATGTGCCAGTGGAGATGAACGTTGCGGGAGTTAGTATGACTCATTTTATTGTCTTGATACAATATTCCGAGTAGGCTCACATTGATCGATCGTGATCTGATAGCCATCAAGGTCTGACTAACATGGCGAACCCGGGATCTGGTCTGTCATAAATTCAACTATACATTACGCACTCACGGACCGTCCGACTCGACACAAAAATCTCTGATGACATGGACCATGGATAATTATGTAGACGCTTTCAGCCCGGAATATTTCCGGGCGGATAATGAGATTCACGTCTCCTGTCTTCTACTATTCAATAGATGCATTGTTTCGACCCGACCGTACACCAGTACACTCAAACTGCACTACTCATCATAACTTATATTGACAAAAGTTGTGTGCCATGGCAGATAACTTGAAGAAATGGGCTGGCAGACATCTTGAATGAAGGGCCGTTGAGGCGCACGACATGTCTTGGAAGGTCTACTGTATGTAATCGTCGAATATGCATAATGGACCGCTGTCATGACAGAGCGAATTGTATGCGTTAGAGGCTCGGGTGACAAGCATGGAGAGCGAGACCCGCGGTCAGCCGAGGCCTAGTGTTGACCTACCTGAGAAGTGTGATGGAGCTTCCAGGACCCTTGTGGATCAGTCTGCTGGTCAAATTGACGCGGCTGCAAGCACGACCACAAAACGACGACGGAGCAAGTCGAGACGCGCGGCGGTCATACATGCGAGGTACCCAAGCTGACCATATTCTGCGCTTGAACTCCTGGTGACGCTGCAAGTATCCCGCCTGAAACTGACCCCACGCCCGAGCTGGTTGACTCCCGCGCAATGGTGGATTCGGGCGCCAGCTGTTGCTTGATTCACCCCCGTTTTGTGGCAGAACAAAAGGTCCCGACGATTCGAAGAGGCACCCGGATGCGTTTACGGACAATTGACAACTCAGAGATCCGTTCATCACCGATGAGGTGCACCTTCGGGTCATCCTTGGTGAGCACCCAAAGACGTTGGTCCTTGACGTCGTGGATATTGGCGACGACAACCTTATTCTCGGTGTTAATTGGCTGCGGCGGCATAATCCGTCCATCATCTGGGATTGTTCGACGGTGTGTTTTGAGTCGGAGTATTGTAAGCGGCATTGTGTCAAGGACTCGTTAGGCGTGGCGGCGAGTGAGCAAGGGCCTTGCTCGACAGTTTTGCAAGAAAGGCGCTGCCGAAGGAACGCTTTTGGGGTCTGAAACTGGCACGGCGTTACGAGGTTTCAGCGGAAACAGAAGGCGGAGGCAGTTGCAGCAGTGCGTGCTTGCATTGCAGAAGCGCTGGAGGTGGCGGAGGTGAAGAAGAGTGACGGTGTTGGGCAGGACAGTTGTGCGTACCTTATGCAGCAGTGGGACATGGAATCGATGCGGAGCAGTGAAGGCCCACGATTGCAACCAGTCGAGCTGCGTGCTGGGGCCACGGCGCGCTCAGAACGGCTGCCTCAGCACAGGAAGCATGACCCTGGGATCAATCTCATTGATGGTGCAGAACTTCCACCTCCAGGCAAGCTCTACCAGCTCGCACCAGCTGAACTTCGGGCGCTGCGCCACTTCATTGACAAGACAGCATGATGCCTCACTGGAAATAAGCTATTCCTCCTAAAGACTCAAAGAAATATGTAGACTTGTTCATTCAAATCTCTGAGTTAGAACTGCAGTTGTATGTTGAATTTAAAAGCAGGAGTATGGCTGCATTGACTACAACATTTATAGAATTGGTAGACTATGAAACTATATGACACAATTGTGCTCCCACTATAGACAAGGCAATGGACATCTTGAATGCACCAAAAGATCTATTGGGTCTCAAAAAGACTCCATCAAAAGATGTGCATTGTTCAATTAGCAGCAATTTCTCTGGGATAACTGTATAGGCTGGATTGATGACTGAGACCGTATCCAATGCTTCAGCTAATGAAGTTCATAATAATAGCAAGACAAATTAAGCTTGAATGGCTCTCAGAAGAAAAGAGGAAATCCTGTCTTTACAGCTGCAATGAGGTGGAAGTTGTAAAGCACAATGCATTCCTTCCAATGGCTGATACACTGGTCATGAGGATAAGCTACTAGCAATTAGGAAATCAAGATTTCAGAATACTGGAAATAATGACCAGAAAATTGTATTTGAGAGCATTCATGGAGGTTGAAAACATGCAATGGCAGGATGTCTATTACACTGGCTCAAAAAACTGCCCCAATGTTTGGCCTTTTTGGAAAGATTCACATGGTGTGCAACAATCACCTAAGCAAAAAATCGTAGAAACCCACATGACATACAACTGCATCCTGGCTTCATAATGATGTATAGATCATGTCATTTGGACAAGAACTCGCTTATTAATAAATCAAACAAAATGTTCAATCATTGGGGCAGTTTTTTGACTCACTTTAATTTTCATATTTTCTCAATACTTTTCAGCAGTAGAAGATGGAAACACCTTGTGAGAAGTATAAACAATGTCATGTGACCTTGTTTGTACTAATTTGACATGTTCAACTTCAATCAATTACCTTCTTGACACTCTACCACTATTATGCAACCTGTTTCTGCTGTCAATTGCTCTTCTGCTGCTTCTCTCCTTAATGAGGGATATTCTCAGCATCAAATCCAAGCAAAAACTGGCCTGGGGGACTGTGGGGAGGATCAGCAAAGAACTGGAGAGCAACAAAGAGAATCATCCTGGAGGTCGTCCTTCCAAGCTTACAGCACATGACAAACAGTCTATTATTCATCAAATTACTACTGGGAAGCTGGATAATGCTGTTCAAGCTACACAGTTCATTAATTCTGTCATCTCCAGTCCTGTCAATCCTCAGACAGTTAGAAATGCATTGAAGGAGGCAGGTTTTTGCTCAGCAACAAAAAAGAAAGTTCCCATGCTCAAGGCTGCTCATTAGGCAAACCAGCTCAAGTTTGCTCAATATCATGAAAACTGGACAGTGGAGGATTGGAAAAAAGTTTTGTGGAGTGATGAGACAAAGATCAATTGGATTGGATCAGATGGGAAGGTATATGTGTGGAAAATTCCAGGAGAACCACTATCTGACCACATCACTACACCAACTGTCAAGCATGGAGGAGGAAACAATTTAATGGTATGGAGCTGCATGGGTTGGAATGGAGTAGGGAAGCTCATTGAAGTTCAGGGGAAGATGGATGCTGCACAGTATTGTGAGATTTTGGATGAGGGAGTGGTGGAAAGCTTTGAGAAGTTGGAAATGGAGGAGGAAGGACAATGTTTTCAGCAGGACAACAACCCAAAACACACCTTCAAACAGGCAACAACCTGGTTTTCTGATAACAACATCATTGTGATATCCTGGCCTGCCCAATCCCCTGACCTCAATCCCATTGAACATCTCTGGGTTTACATCAAGCACAAACTTTTGGAGTATGAGGTACCCCCTAAAGGAGTGCATGAGTTGTGGGAGAGAGTGGTCAAGGAGTGGAATGAAATACCACCAGATGTATGTCAAAGCCTCATAGAGAGCATGCCTAGAAGGATCAAAGCAGTTATAAAGGCAAATGGAGGCCATACCAAGTACTAGATATGAAAATTAGAGTAAATTAAAGTGGGTCAAAAAACTGCCCCAATGATTGAATGTTTTGTTTGATTTATTAATAAGTGAATTCTTGTCCAAATCACATGATCTATACATCATTATGAAGCCAGGATGCAGTTGTATGTCATGTGATTTTCTACAACTTTTTGCTTAGGTAATTGTTGCACACCATGTGAATCTTTCCAAAAAGGTCAACTATTGGGGCAGTTTTTTGAGCCAGTGTATAGTTGCAATAAGTGATTCTGAACTTTTGGTAGCTTTGACAGACTATCCCAAGGATGGGTATTATCATGCAGCTGATGATATATGCATCAGGCATGTCACACTATGGAAGTGCCAACTAAGCTTGTATGTCCTAAGTCTAAGTGCAACAAGAAAGCCTGCCTGTGATGTATGTTAATGTCAATGGAGTCCAGCATGGGTCTGCCCACAACAATAGAACTGTTTATGCCCTTCTCATCCTCTCATCAAACTCATTTATTGCCTCATTTTCCAGAACATGCACTCAAGCTTAAAACCTATTTGTGGGTGTCTGCCAGCATCCAGAAAGAAGGGTGACCACTGAGTAAAAGTGTGAGCCATGATTGTTATACTGAAACTCAGCATTGAGGAGGAGCTCATCCCAATCATCCTGTCATTCATTGCAAAAGAGATGCAAATATTTCTCCAGTATTAGACTGAAAATAATAGACAGTTGTAGTGTGGACTTTCATTCCAAGTAGTTGATATAGCTCCAGGGTAAACTCTGTGACAAATTGAGAGCCATAATTGGAGATTTAGGCATTTGATGAACTATGAAGCTTTCAGATGTTTTTCTAGTATAGATGTTGAAGTACTACTGGAGCACTGCCGGAGTACAGTTTGAGGAGGGTGCTACATATGCACACACATGACTTAGTATTTATTTTCACTCACTGGTGCCCTCGTCTTCTTCATTCTGAAGCCTGAGGATACCAGGTACGTACCCTTACTATACACTACAAATACATTTATTCTGAAGCCTGAGGACACCAGTCTGTCCTATCCCAATCTCGGTCTTTGTCTGACCCAACTGTGCATAACTACTGCAACAGGTTATGGGCCCCAGCCCTACAGACTAACACCAAATTCAGAATCCCACAACGCTCCATTCCAGAAGTTGTAGCATTAACCATCTAACTCTCATGGACATCAAACCCTGCATTTCTATCAATCATGGACGAAGCAACATCACAATTGCCAATGGCAAAACTTGGAGTCATCAAGTATGCAGAATAGGAGAAGGCAATGTTCAGACGACTGATGTCAGTTGATGAGGTGCGCATAGTTACTGGAGAAGAGCTTCTCCCTCTTCTAGAACCTGATAATCCCAATTCCATTGCCATATAGAACTCATACCTGCTCCAAAGTGATTGTGCAGCAGGAGAGATTTATCAATGGCTGGACAAGGGAAACAAGTTTTACGTAGATGCAATCAGAAGCAAGCCAGCCCTGATGTGGGCAAAACTCAGAGAGATTCACTCCAAGTCAGCGCCGAATGCTTGTTTTAACTCACTAAGTGACCTCTTCAATATACGGCTACACAACAATGAGACCCTAACACAGCTCTGCATACGTGTAAAAGGACCCATGCAGCACATCCACTTGCTCAGACCACCACCTGCCATTGGACCAGATGGTGTATTCAGCCCTAGCTACACCCTAAAGATGCTTGATGATGAACTATGCTCTATGGCAATGCTCCATGCTCTCCCCCATGACAAATATGCATCATTTATCTTGTCGGTCCTCATGCTAAACAATTTATCTAATGAGGCCATCAAAGAAGCATTCTGAACAGAGGAAGTACAGCAAACCACAGCTGAAGAGGAAAGTGCAGCTGCAGCAGCTGCTGCAGCCACCACTGCTGCCAGGGCCATCAAGTGTTACCTCTGCAACAGTGAGCATAAGATCACAGATTGCCCAGTCCTTCAGTCTGCATGGATGCATGTTAAGAAAGACAAAGGAAACTCTAAAACTAAGAAGCAAGGAGGCCATCGTGGGGGCAATTCAGCAGCAAAAGCTTTGGAAGCTCAGAAGACAAAAAAAGGCTGTGATGGCCCTGTCGTGAAAGCTGACACCACAGTTTGTAGATCATCACTGTCACCAGCCATGCCATCTGATATACACTGGAATACAGACTCAGATGCCACAAGTTCTATGACACCGCATTGAGAATGGTTCTTACCTAAGACGTTCAAAGCCTGGAAAGTACTGATATATTTGGCCAACAATGCAATGGTATATTCCGAAGGGAGGGGATCGGTTAGATTCAGGCCCAAAGGAGAGAACCAAAGCAAAAGGTTGTTTAATGACGTCGTTTTCACAAATGTTCTATTTGTACCCGAGCTGTCTAACAATCTGCTGTTCATCACTGCTCTCTCTGTACACCATGGTTTCATCATCACGTTTTGTGGACATAAGGTTTTATTCTCAATTAAAGATGAGCTGGTCTTCACAGCAACCATCAATAAGACTTTGACATCTTACCTTGATGGACGCATGCTTGTTTTGTCACCAACACATGCTGCAAATGCATCCTTCATAGGACCAACGTCCTTGGCTAGGATTGACAGAACCTTGCTCCACCACAAAATATGCCATCTCGGTGCTAACAGACTGGAACAGCTAATTAAAGAAGAACTCACTAGTGATCTGACAATCCTGCCAAATTCAATGCTTCCTCATGTGTGCGAGCCATGTCTACAAGGGAAGCAGCACCATGCTCCTTTTCTATGCACAGCAGACAGATCTAGTGAAACTCTTGGCAAAGTTTTCAGCAATGTACATGGTCCGATGCAGGTGGGAGGTCACAGGTCAAATTGTAGATGGTGGGTCACATTCACAGATGACAGCACCAAGTGGATGGAGGTCTATGATATGTGTAAGAAGAGTGATACATTTGCTGCATTCAAGGTCTTTAAGGCACAGGCTGAGCAACAAATGGAGAAAAAGATTAAGTGCATACACTTCTACAAAGGCGGCGAATACACTTCAAAGGAGTTTATGGACTTTTGCAAATCTAAAGGCATTTGCATTGAATTCACAAACATAGTGACTCCACAGCAAAATGGCGTTGCAGAGCGGCTAAATTGAACAATTGAGGAAACAATTGCATCTATGTTGGCAGAAGCAGGCTTGCCACCAAGTTTCTGGACATATGCCCTTAGTACATATTGTCATGTACATAATTGATGCCCTATGTTGGCACTTGCATGCAACCTTACTCTGTTTGAAGCTTTTAAAGGCAGAAAGCCATGCATCGGGCACCTTTGTGTGTTTGACTGTGCAGCCTATGTGCTGATTGGCCATAACAAGGAGAAAGGTTCACTGGGACGCTCACAGTTTGGGATCTTTATTGGATACCCTGACAATCATGTGGGCTGGAAGATCTATGTTCCTAAAACCAGTGAAATACTTGTTTTCAGAGACGTGGTATTTAACAAAACATGCTTCCCTGGTCTATCCCCAGCAAGCATTCCCCTGCCGCTGCCAATACAGGTGTTTGACAATCTCCCAGATCTTGAATTGGATCTTGATACTAGCACAATCACTCCTCATGCAAACAAGCAGCAGACAGCTCACACTGACTCATTCAGAATTGACGAGCTGCTCACTCCCCTCACAAGTGATGGCAAAGATGAAGAACCTGGTAGAGAGCATTGTGAATTGGTGGGAGTTAAACACAACCACATCAATGTGCACCATGCCAGCCACAACCTTTGCCACCACCACATGAGCTGAGTCAACATGTATGTATTCTCACTCATAGACCAAATGCAGGTTACTATGACACTGTGCAATGGCAGGCTGATTGAGAATCACCCCTGGTACGAGAGCCGCTGACACTGCCACTGCCATCCCTATACCCAGAGGAACAGCCCAAGCAACCCCTGTTGGAAGTCAATGTCGGTTGCATTGACAACCATGGGGAACAGGAGGTAGACCTCATTCTGAATGTTCATTCTGACAAGGCCCTACTTCTTGCTAGCAGAACATATGTGGATTATGGGGCAGATTTTAGTTGCTACAATGCAGTCTATGCCCACTCTGCACAGGCATATAAGGTGGGAGCACACGATACTAACCCTTGGTCATATCAAGAAGCAATGGCAAGTGAAAATGCTGCAGAGTGGTACAAGGCAATGGTCGGCGAGCCGTCTACCTACCTACTGGTCAAAGAGCCATAGTGTCACAGTGGGTGTTGAAAGTGAAACACTTACCTGATGGCACAATCAAATGCTTCAAGGCATGTGTAGTTGCACAAGGTTTTAGCCAATGTCCAGGTATAGATTTTGATGAGACCTTTGCCCCCACAGCTCGGTGGGCAGCAGTAAGGACAGTGCTTGCACTCACAGCCATGGACAACATGCATCTGGAATCAGTAGACATTTCCTCCGCTTTTCTACATGGAGTAATAGATACTGAACTCTATATGAAGTTTCTGGAGGGATTCCTAGGGGACATGCCCCCAGGCACCAAACGCAAACCAGGTGATAGTGACACATGCACAAAGCTGGAAAAGGGTATCTATGGTCTTCGACAGGGCACAAATCTATGGAACAGGTGCCTTCATGAAGTCCTGATAAAGCTTGGTTTCACACACATTACTTCAGACCCTTGTGTATATGTGTACCTCAGAGATGGCACTCATATCATTGTCCCAATCCATGTCGACGACATGATGCTTGCATCTAAATCCAGATCAGCAATACTCAGAGTAATCAATGAGTTGCGAGGCTACTTCAAACTTTGACATCTGGGTCCCACAACAGGCTTACTGGGCATCATGGTCACAGCTGTGGATAGATCAGAAAGCCTATGCCATCAAAATCTTGTCTTGCTTTAACATGCTTGACTCTAAGGCTGTTGCTATGCCACTTGAGCCTGGTAATTGACTCTCCAAGGCTGACTCACCACAAACACCCAAGGAGGTTGAAGAAATGCATATGATTCCCTATATACAGGCAACTGGAGCCCTCCTATATCTTGCTATGTGTACTCATCCCAACATAGCCTATGCAGTTGGTGTGCTCTGTTGTTACAATGCTTGCCCAGGCCCTTGACACTGGAAAGCGGTGAAACACCTTTTCAGATACATTAGGGGTACCATTGACTACAGGATCGAGTACTCTGCAGATGCCACAGCATCTTCCCCCCCCCACAGTTTGAGGAGGGTGCTACATACGCACATACATGACTTAGTATTTATTTTCACTCACTGGTGTCCTCATCTTCTTCATTCTGAAGCCTGAGGACACCAGGTATGTACCCTTACTATACACTACAAATACATCTATTCTGAAGCCCGAGAACACCAGTCTGTCCTATCCCAATCTCGGTCTTTGTCTGACCCAACTGTGCATAACTACCACAACAATAGATTGGCTATGCCCAGAGCAGACAATGTGGTATGATTGGGGATGAAGTGAGCCTGTTCACTATAGAGGTCCACCACTTACTATGAGTGAGTTGTATCTGTGAGCATCTGGCAACTCCACAATGAAGTCAACTGAGGCCATACTTCATTGTGCTGTGGAGACTGGAAGTGGGTGAAATTGGCTCATGGAGGGTTGCTATCAGAGTTTAATGTGAGGCAGAGGCTGCTGGTGCTGGTGTAGGAGCCCTTCTTGGGTCATTATAATTGCAAGACACTAGCTCCAAGGTCTTCTTCTAACAACCAGGGTCACTGGCTATCTAGGAGTGATAGTGCTTTCAACCACCCCACCAGCCAGAGTTCAGGGATGTTGGGGACTTTTACCATGAATGTAAGCTATTCCTGCCTTGACCATTGTCCTCCTGCCTGCCTTCCCAGTTTCTCCTCCAGATGTCCTTGAAGATGTTTGTCTCATTCCCTTGTACAGCCATGCCTTCAAAAGCATGGATAGCAAAGAACTTGAGTTTGAGGAGGACAATGTTGACATAATCACCTGCTTCATTGCCATGATCAGTCTGCTGCAACAGTGTGTCTGGCTTGCTCATGCTCCATCACAGGCTTATGGTGCAGCAAGAAGTCAAAGTTGGCCAGCTACAAAAACCATCAAGCTTGATGGAAGTTGGGCCTCTTTGCTGTCTGGAAGTACTCAAGGTTCTTGTGGTCTGTCCACACTTGTGACTTACTTAGTTCAAATTATGTATTCACTAACAGCGGTTAGTTCCCATATCTTTTTCCAAGTCATATTTCAACACTTGTTCATGCAAAGGACAACCTCTTTGACAGCCTTTGCAATGACAGTGCATGACACAGAGTCAGGACATAGTTCAATATTCATGTTTGTCTGAAAAGTTAAGCTCGGGGACAAATATCATACATTTCAAACCTGCCTGTCAATATTGAAACAGCTGTAATGATGCGCAGGACCTCGAAGAGTGGTCAGACGATGATTTATAAACTTTGCTGCGTTGTCGAAATCATGCCTTCTTGTACATAGATATGAAAACCACCACAGAGCCATACGTCTGTCACATAGCTAGCAACCTCTCAAGCATCTCTACACACAACTCATTAATATCCACACCCCTCCTCGTCATCTCTCTAAAGTCTCCAGGCGATAACAGCGACATATTCCTCGCATCCATCTCCACATCTGCAGGAAGGGTCATCTCCAACTGCTCAATAATCATGCCCACCGTTGGCCGCCTCACAGGATCACCTTGCCAGCACGTACGCATCAACGTCCATATATCTTCCGTCAATCCCCACACACCCCAGCTTGGACTCGAGTCGGGAGGACGCACGGGACGCTCGCCGCTGGTGATTCTTGTGATGATGACAGCGTTTCGACCTAGGTGCGCGAAGGGGACTTGACCAGCGAAGATCTATGTAGCGGATGGTCATGATCAGTAAAGGTCTCTGTTGTGAATAATTTGTTGAGGTATGTACCTCGTAAGCTACGCAGGCCCAGGCATAAATGTCACTTGCCTCGGTGCTGCGTACATCGTCCCTCTCAGGATCAAAAAGCTCCGGGGCTTGCCATCGTGCTGTGCCCCCTCTGGAGGACTCGGACGAATTTGTACTTGTGCTCAAAGTATTGGTGACCGTATATAATCCAAAGTCCACAAGGCATGCTCTTCCCACCTCGTTGACAAGAATGTTCGTCTGCAGCGCTGTGAGATACTACTAAACAAAGGTATGGATAGATAACTTACCCCCTTCAAATCACCATGGACAATCCCATTTTTATGAAGGAATTGTAGCCCCTGCGCTACATCGAATGACTACGGACGTCAGTGAGATATCATGAGAGGCAGCCATCGAAGCACTCACCAGCAAAACACGGTTTGAGTCGTTATGACGTTTCAAAAATACAGTAATGTCACCCTGATCCATCCACGGAGCGAGAAATGATATCCGACTTTTAATTCGATAAACACCGTAGAACGGTAAAACATTAGGATGGCGTAATTGACCCCAAGGAATCGTCTCCTTCGCGATGATCTGTCAATGATGTCATTCATTTCACTCCCCAAAGAAAGTATGAATGGCGTACTTTGAGAAAGTATTCCGAATCGGTACTCCTGTCTAGCCTAAGCATCTTGAGGCATACTACGCGGCCCCTGAAAGTCCCCTTGAAAATGTCACAGAAATCACCAGAATATTCTGGTATGTTGTAAATTGTCATGTCGTTGTCGCTTAATTCATAGCACGTTGGGAATAACCCTGATTTTTCTGCGAGCCTTTTTGTGGCGACGATCAAGTGCCGCTCGAATCGTGGTGGAGGGTCGTACATGACGTCTAGAAGCTGAGATGGACAATGAGCCACAAATATCTCTACGCACGGAATGACTAGGAATGCACCCGTTGGAACATATCAAGCAGCTTCTGTGCAGCTGCCCCTCTGCATGATAGAAGTGTTTCGTACTCGTTTTTATTTGCAAATAGGTCTTCCAGCCTCGAAATCAATTGTTCTATCTGATAAAGTGTCATAAATGAGCTGACAAAGTGGATATTGAGCACAGACCTTGTCCACATCCGATACCTCAGAAGTGTGGTCAGATACAGAGTCATCGCACCTACGATCATATGGGTCTTCCGCTGTTGATCGAAAATAAGAAGTTAATGGGCGAGGTCGTTCGGGAACCATTTCATCTTGATTCAATAGATGTTGGGTCCCACGTCCAAATGAGATGGGTCTGTAACGCTGGGGAGGACTGCTCGTGCTTGTAGCTTCACTCGGATGGTTGTAAGGAATATGTATTTCCGTCTGGTGCACAAAGCCGCCATTATCGGACGTGGATGGCGTATTCGTAGACGTAGTCGGAGCGGTGGCATAATACTGCTGACCATGGTCGTGAAACGAAAACCCCTGATGTGCTGTCCCAGAGTATCCTTTGACCATGCCTTGGGATGCAAGGAAAACCTTGATCTTTTCACGGATCTCAGCCACAGTGCGACTCTCCTTGAGTTGTACATTAGGAACGATCAGCTAAATGTGGCACTAAGCAATCGATCACTTGCTAGGGCAACTCACCCTCAACCACTCGGGACGCTTCGCACCAAAACCAAGACACTCTAGCCTTAAACGAACACAGGTGGCACATCTTCCCTGTTCATCGGGTTGCTCGTCGCATTTCTGTGATGATATGATGTCGGTAAAGGTGAGCGCCCGAGAGCAACCTGGGAAATGCGTACCTTACGTCGAATTCTGCACGTATAACAACCTGATTTGGCTCGAGGGACCCCCCGTAGTGACTTGACTGGCGCTCGTTTCGATGCGGAAGCGGTGGACGTGGTTGCTTTGTCCGCAGGTGGCATTAGAAATCAGAGATGAAGACCCGAAAAAAAAATAGAAGAAATCCGAAACAAGAGATGCTATAACGCAAAGATTGGGGCGTATAAGAGTGAGCTGGAAACAGGCTTTAAGAGCGCATCGGCGCGGACGATAGCAATTGTAGCCGAACAACTCGGGGGTTCCATCCATCCATCCGTTAAGGCTATGCTACTGTACATTTCCACGTGATCCAATGATCTGCCGAGTGTGTGGCACGGAGGTTCAAGTGAACAGCCCAAGAAAAATTCTCAGTCCTGTACAGTGATAATCGCCCGGTAATTGAGGCTAATAGAACCTGTGGCTGAAATGTTTATAGCCCTCTGGACCAGATAGGCGTTTGTAGAAAATGGCTCGGATGACTTCACCAGCGCCTATTGATCGTGCGAACTTGATTGAATTCATTGTTGTCAGCTGTCAACGTTAATTTTGGCGCCGTGGATCAATCTCTTTTCAATCACATCATGACCTGTTGCTCCCAGACCTTCTTAAGCTCTCGACCAGGCGTACATACAGGAAACAGCTTCCAGTCACGAAATATGTTATATCTTGCACTTACTCGAGCCAAGGACGCAACACTACTCATGTTGCCAAGCTTATGCCTGAAGTACACTTGACATGTTACTCAATCACGCGCACAACGCGTGGCGACCTCTCCTTTCCCGCGAATGTCATTGCATAAACGTCGGTCGGTTACAAGGTTATACATAGCTGGTATTTAAGGTGACTCATGGCGCTTTTATCAAGGAGTCCGCCGATTTTCCCGACCCTATGTTTTCGTGCGAGTTCGTCTCAGTGATCTCCGGAGACCCCTGTATTCCTCCTGACAAAGTACTCATGAAGGTTCTCCTATATGCTTCTTTCCCATACTTGACATCTCTGCACGTCGTTGACGTCGTGTAATTACTATACGGCACGGACTCGGCGTGTTCTATGAGGGTGTTGCCAGTTCTTCCCGAAGCCGCCCAACAACACGTGTGCACTCCGGATGGGGATCATGCCATGATGCATGACATGTTGCTCCCTTCCCCTCCCACGTTGTTGACGCGTCACCTCTTATTCATTTTCTTCAATTAACAAAATTCTATCACCTCATTTCGACACACCTCTTCCAAGGTTGCTCACAAGGCAGAATTTCGTCCAACACCAAATTGCACGAAGCTACTCGTTAAGAGAAGTATAAGCCAAGTTTGCGACCCCTCTCTTCATTCAACGAGTTTCATCCTATAATGCTTGTGGACATGACATGAAATCAACGCTTACGACCGTCGAAAACTCGGGTTCAGGACCTGGTTCTGTTATCACCCGTCAACGATTGTATGTGCATCTAAAAGTATACACGACTTACCCTCAACATCGACAACTACCACCGGTATCCCATTTCCGATCCCTTGTCAATATATGAACACTGTTCCCAGCAGTATATTACATGAGGTAGACTCACTCGCAGAGCGCCTTTCATCAGACAAAGAATTATAAAACGCGTTGTTCATCCGGTCCATATCACCGCCATCATCAGTCGGAAGAAAAGAGGTATCCCAGTTCAAAAACAGACCAGTGTCCGTTACTTGGAGGCATGAGACCGTTCCCAAGCAAGGCGGATCACCAAGTGCTGGAACCCGATAGACTGAGATCTTCGGAGGCGAATCTTCTCCGGCAGAAAGACTAGGCCAGTCTGGCTGGACGATGTAGACTCCTGATTTCTATATGCGAGCTGTGAACACAACGACAGAAGTATTAGGAAGAACATACTGTGACAACGGAGATTCGACCGTCCTCGAAGGCAAGATATCGTGATGAGAGGCATGGAGAACCTAATTGAACTTCGATGGAGAGGTCAAAGATCTTGACGTCTGGTTGTAATGCCCTCTCGAAATCATGGATGATGATCAGTCTGGAGCTCATCATGAGGCCAGCCAGATGAGAGCCGCAGGATGATATGTGGACTACCATTACCAACATCAAGACTTAGTCCATCCATCGGTGCAAGCGAGTGACTTACCAGCGATGAACTCATCGATTATTACTTCGGGCGACTCGGGCGTGGGCACCCGCCGGCACACGACTTCCTGCGAAACCAAACTTGCACTGTTCCAAGTTTCGCGGGTAGGCCTATTAGGCGACAATGACAAATGCCACGCAGAAGCTGGATGTTTCCATGAAGAGACTTCCAACACAAATCTCCCAGTCGCGCGGGAGAACACGCGTAGAAAGCAGGTCCCACAAAGCATGACGTACTTCTCGGAGACTTCAATGTAGTTGATGTCCCCAAGAGAATTGAGCGCTGTCACCGCCGCCTCTTGATCTTGAGCCTCATCATCATTGTTGTGCTCCCCAAGCTGGATCTGTTCGATCGTCTGGATAAGGGCTCCCGTTCGGACATCCCAGAGGAAAATAGAATCTGAGCCTGCTGCGCCGAGAACGGGATAGCAGAATCGGAACGCGCGTGTAGTGAGAGGCGAGCGCAGGACGGCCCACGGTCGAAAGTGACCGCGGGCTGATTCTGCTGATTCTGTGCGATACTTTCGTGCTGCTGTCCGAGAGACGCGGAGATGACGCGGCGTCGGCATGGCCTCTGGAATCACTGCCGCAGCTTCTTCATCATTCCAGTCTGGAACGTGTCGCCAGACTTCTTTGGATCCATCGACGTAGTCGAAGATGAGGAAACCCCTCTCATATTCGCAGTGAGCAAAGGGACAAACATGGCTCTGAATGTAGCCTCGAATCAGTCGCATTAGAGCCAAGTGGCTTGCAAGAAGACTTACATCGGGAAGTGACCACAATTTCCTGTCCTCTTGCAGATCCGTCACAAACAAGCCTCCGGTAATCGAACTCGTCAAGATATATCCGACTTTCTCATCAACTTTGATACGATGTACGTTTTTCCCTGTTCCATGATGCACTGTGATCTTGGACGGACCCCTTCCTGACCAATTCCTCTCAATCCATCTGCGCTTCCGACCTGTCGGGGGGTTGAGTGAATCAGATTTACTCAGTAACTTGGAGAATATGGAAAAATTGACATAGATCTTTCCAACTGCTAACACTCCCGATTGATCTTTGAGAATAGCGCCTCGCTGCCTCCTCAATCGTTGATTCCTTAAACGGTACGTATCCGTGCGACAATGCAACTCGGTGGTAAATTGAAGTTTCATGAACTTCCATGAATCTCCTCCATCGTTGACATACGAGATAAAGATCTCCCAAGGTCTCGCAAGGAAGGTAGGAAATTATAGACAGTGAGAGCTCTGGAGGCAACAAGAACATTGTTGAGGACTGTCAAGGATAAGACGGTCGGACTTGCTGAGTAACACATTTGATTTATCAGATTAGATCACACAGTGGTCGTTCACCACGCCCGACAAAGTTGTATCCCATTATGGAACAGATATGTGCGAGAATGTACGTAACTCACGGTATTTGAAACTTACCGACTACAGAAGATCATATTTGGACATTTATAATCCCTTTTCTCACTCATCGCTGTCGTTCAAGCTGGAAATTTAAAAATTCACTGGGCACCATGACTATGCGCTGCGACATTGATCACCGTGCTTTCTGCGACTTCAACATCTCAGCTCGTGTGGCGCAATGACCATTAAACGTCGGCTTACAGCTCTTGTAACGGCTGAAGGAATGGTATTGGTCATACTGTTGTCCGGCCAGCCTACACGACTGATTTCTCCCCCCCGTCGAAACGGTGAAGTGACTAAGGGTTGAGTCACGTTTATAGCGCATATCCACACAGCAAACTCGATATGAAACGAGCCTTCGGACCTCTCGGCCCATCCTGAAATAAAGTACGACCGGCTCAACTGACAGTTCCTCTCAAAGTTTTCTCCCAGGAAAATCCCCAAATCCCAAAGAAAAGCAGTGGAAGTGGTCTGTTTGCCTAGCAATGCACTAGTGAGATCTTGCCCTTGGGTTCTTTTGTTTCTACTGCATTTGACGTAACGAGTATTTCTAACTCCGTTATAAACATGGGTTCTGCTGCACTCTCCCAAAAACTAACGTGATCTTTGCTTTGTCAAACGGTCTGGTCTGGCCGTTGAGGGATGCTCGTGCTCCGGTCCTTTTCTGTCTTGGACCCGCGTAATATTCAGGCCATTATTCCCGGGCTTCTGTCGCCGTTAATTGGGAAGAACATTTTTGTCGCCGCTCGAGGATATATAAAGCCCTTAATGTATTGTTTCTAGTTCAACCCAGTCATCACAGTTTCCATTCGCCTGTCGAAGATGTTCAAGTTCTCTGCTCTTCTCCTCATCGTCTCTGTTCCCGCCCTCCTTGTGTCTGCCGATTGTGGGCGTCCCATTCACCCAAACGGTGACACAACGAAATGTCTTGACGTTCGCGGAGCAGACTTTGCTGACGGCACGCCTGTCCAGATGTGAGGATCCTACTACTATATCATGCCCACCACATGCTGATGTCTTTTCATACTAGTTTTGATTGCAACGGAAGCGATGCTCAGATGTGGGATATTGTGCCTGGGAATACCACCGTCAAACTCCATGACAATAACTTTTGTCTCGACGCAGGTTCCGGTGAGTTCACCAAAAACCGTACTCGACGAACTGTTTTCTAATATACGCTTATTGGATGCATCGTAGACCCTGCCAACGGCGTTCCAATGAAGATTTGGGAGTGCTTCGATGATCTTCCTGCTCAGACCTGGTTTTACACAGGTGATCAAAGGATTGCTCTTCTTGGTCAAGGTGTGTCGCATCGATCGCATATTAGCTCTTCCATCGCGCTGATAACAACGATTCAGGACTTTGCCTCGATCTGACCAATGGTGTTCATGTCGACAGCAATGTGGTTCAAACCTGGACTTGTACCGACAACGATTTGAACCAAGTTTGGACCTTAGATCAGTGAAGGGTGAATCTCCCCATGACCCTTATTGTGGACCTTCCCGGTAGTACGAGGCATTGTCTAGATAATGGACTTGTTCTGAATAAAATATTTGATGCAAGTGATTGATAATTTCAGTATCTGTTCACTATGAGTCTTGAATCAATCATCGCTGTCAATGCGATCCGAGAGGACGCTGAGTTCTTTTTCAGGCATGCTGAGATTTCTGATACTAGTAATGGGAGGTATTATCTTGATGTGGGCTTTGAAGATGCGAATTTGTCCCGCGAATACGCCAAACCAAGAATCTACACCGCTTTTCGAGTGTCAGGTGCAGCGGGTGTCCTTTATCGTACTTCCAAAGAGACCAAATTTGCCTCCTCCATCTTGGGAATGCGAATGCTCGGAAGAGCATGAGGGACATTTTCAGTAAGTCTGAAACTGCTGTTGCATATGAACAGTCTCGATGTAATGATGATACGTTGTACTACTTTTGTTTTCAAGCTGAGTGTATAGCGAGGTGGCGCACGCCGTCGATAAAAACTAACAATGTCAATGGAGGGATTTAGCAAGTCTCATGATCAAGTATCAGATTGATCTTGTACTTTGCTCAGAACTCTACGGTCATGACGTACGCTGTAGCACACGAAACAATACATGAACTAGGCTATGCATGCCAAACTGCTGTAAACGTCAAACATTGAGGGACGTTCGTTCGATGTCTGTTTCCAACAATCTTCCATCAGCAACCATACGGGGTCTGGTGTATTGGGCGGACGTTCCGGTCGTTTCCCAGCGATAGTCCAGAGAAAAGCCACCTCCTTCGTTTCAGTATGATGAGGAGGCTCTCCGGTGTAGACCTATCAATTGAAGTAGGTCAGTCAAATTTAAGGTAAGAAATTTCGCAGACCTCTATTGCAAGCATCGCAAAAGAAAAGACATCTCCCGGAACTGTGGCTTTTCCACTTGTGGAATGAAATGCCTCGGGTATTAGGATTTCTGGTGCCATCCACCGTTCTGTTCCTCCACAAGAGATGTTTGACAATCGCGAGAACAGACTTGCGGATAGATCTTCTGAATATCCGCCATTTCGCAGGGCTTCTTTGCAATGTTGGATAGTAATCGGTCGCCACCTTGGTGTTATGGCAGACGTAGGTACCGGCTCAACGTTATCTTGGAGAGCAGCAGCACCGAAATCGGATAGAAGAGCCTTCCCGTCGTCGCTGATAAGGATATTACCCTGAAGATGAACGTAGTGAATCAGAGAAAGGGTATAAGCTACAATTCTCGATTGGAGACTGACTCCTTTCAGGTCTCCGTGAGCAATACCGTATTGATGGATGAAATGGAGGCCATCGGCCACTTGTTCAAGCTATCATAAATATTAGAATTTAAATTTGAGTTAGAAGATAGGCCTATGCATACTAGCTCCTTCCTCGACACCTCTAGATCTGTGTAAGATCCTAAATAACTGACAATATTACCATTCCTCATCCAAGGAACAATGATGCCGATACGAAAGGGTTCCATGACGACGCCGACAAAGGCAATAATGTTAGGATGATGCAAGATTTTCGTGATATAAGCCTCTTTCAAAAAATGCTGTTGATAAGATGTATAAAACGAGCAATAATACCGGTCAAAACTCAGAGTACATACCTTCTTCGCCTCGAGTATCTGCTTCTCAAATAATCTGTACTCCTTGATCGCGACTTCCTTGTCATCATGATAACCATAAAAAACTTGCGCAGAGCCCCCCGTTTCGATGGCTTCATCTTCCAGCTTTTCGGGATAAGAAATAATCAAATGACCCGGAAACAACGAGGTTTTTTGGCACAGCTTGATCAAATATTCATAATAACGTAAAATGTTAAGCTTGTTGTCAGTCTCTCGCACGACCTGAATGATCTTTGAGAAGGGTAAAAATAGCAAGGGCATCAGAACATATTACAACCTCCACTAGTTTGTCTATGGCATCCACAAGTATTCGTTGTACCTCGACCGACGCCTGTCGTTTGAAGCAAAAGTTGACTTGCTTCTTGAGGTATTTAAATACATCTTCACACCACTGGACCAACCTGACAAGATGTAAATGTTTGTTACATAAAACCAAGTGGAAACCGCACTCTGAATTATCCATGATGTACGATTCTCTTCCTGGTGACAGTAGGAAAAGGATACGTTTCCGGACGGCTTCATGATGCTGTACCCAGAACAGATCTATCCATCCGTCATGCGTGAAAAAGCGATGAGCTTCTCTACATTTTGCCAGTCGAGATCTACTTGAGAACTCTTGATCAGAAATAATAGATATAAAATAAGCAAGCGACCCGCCTGGAGGAACGAGATACTGAATTGGGATCCGAGTGCGAGGAAAGTGAGGAACAGCTTTCAATAAAACGCATCATGAAGTTCTACAATTGCTTGTTGTGGCCATTTTGCAGAAAGACAAATTCATAACAATACCCTTCCGTAAGGCAGCTTGTGACAAACGACATGCTTGATCCCACCGATGTATCGTTCCAAATCAGACGAGCTCTCCATGTCGTCCAAGAAAGTCAAGGGGAAGTCCGCTGGAGAGAAAAGGAGCCTGAGCTAGCACAGGCTTCATGACAGCCCTCTGAACACCACGAGGAAGGTCAGGAGGACAAATCTCGGGCCGGCCCAAGACGGGTTCCCTCATGGCGTTCAGCGCTATCAACTCTCACTGCTAGCGATACAGATAGAGATGACGTATGAGAATAACGAAGTGTAGGTGTGCCGCTTCAAACTTCTTTGACCCCGATGGGCGAAGTAGCTTCTCAAGAGCTAGATTGAATTGAGCCATCGTAGAGTTATGGACAGCTGTCAGATGAGAATATAGGTTTATTCAGAGATGCAAGAAAAATTTGTCAGCATACAGAATGCTGAGGGACCTTGAAAGAGTCCCCGAGAGGCTAGGGACAAAAATAATGGTGGAACGAGTAAGGCTGTATGTGATGAACACTTGTGGGAAGCCCCCCTCAGAAGCAAAAATATGGAGTGCAACGAGATGTAAGGACTTCTCAAAAACTATCAGAATTTTCATGTGGAAGGGTTTGCATGACGCATACAAGGTAGGTGCATACTGGAACCGCCCAACAATGAAACCAGACCTTAGAATCAGATCGAGATGCAAACATGATGGGGATGATGACACACTAGACCACATCCTGTTTAAATGTGCGTGCCCAGGGCAGGAGACAATATGGAATCTGGCAAAGGACCTGTGGAAATGTAAGACTGGATCCCCTCTACAGGACCAGAGCGTAGAGTCCATCCTAGGGTGCACTCTGGTTAAGCTTAAAGAGAGCAATGGCCAAATCGCAGAAGGCATTTCGAGGATGTTCAGAATTCTAATTGTAGAGTCGGCATACTTAATTTGGGTACTCCGTTGTGAGAGAGTCATACAGAACAAAGATACTCCCCACTCAGAAGAAGAAATCACTAGAAGATAGATTGCAACGATGGAAAGGAGGGCGATAATTGACTTCAAGATGGCCAACCCAAAATTGGGTAAGAAAGCCCTCAAGATTTCATTAGTGAAGGCAACCTGGAGGGGGACTGGCCTGGAGGGGGAACTCTCCCAGCCCCGGATAGGGGCAGAGAGCGGGGTTTTAGTGGGTAGTGGGCCTGAAACAAGGGGAGGAGTAGGCTAGGACCTTACTCCCAGGCTTATAGTCCCACACGTAGTGCATAAACGCATTTCCTCGCGGAACATTTTGCTGGAAAAGGAACTTGGTTTTATTCCCAGGTAATCAGCCACGCGGGTGGGGGGAAGACGACTATGGCGTCGGTCACCCTACCACACCAAACGCTACTCCAAAAAAAAAAAAAAAAAAAAAAAAAAATTTGTCATACTTTGTTTCCATCAGTTCTTGTATATAAGTTTGATGACGACACCATTGTCGCACGTGAACGTCGCAACATGAAGATAAGAATTTGTGATCAAACAAAAAGCCTGAATATTGAGTTTGATCAGCTATTCCTAGGTGTAATTTGTCAAAACCTCATTGGAGGTGCCAGTAGTTCCGTTCCAACTGGCAGTTAGACTCAGTGGTGTGGGGCATGAATAGGCATATCTTTGTGGGTAGAGAAGACAAAAGTACTATGTGACATGTCAACATGGCTGCAACAATAATTTTCCCACACCAATGCTGCAAGAGTGCACCCTCAACTGCTGACATAATTTAAACTCTAAAGTTCAAGTCATGAAATTAGGTGTCTCCTCATCTGATAGTACAGGTATATTTTCAAACCAAATCTATTGAATTGTTGAACATGCTCTCACCTCTAAGTGTCCACTCCAACTCATTTGATTTTTGTCTGGCTCCTTCACTTCTCAGCAATGGTGGTGAAATTACTGAGTTAAGATGTGGTTGAATATAAAGCTGTCAAATTCTTCAGTGGTCTCAATCCAGGAGAAAAACCTGACATTTACAGCAGTCCTCCATTGTGAGGACAGTGTGGAAGTCATGGCATCATCACAAGGAATGATAACAGAGTCTTAGCACAATTGATAGAACTAGGTTAAGTCCTTGTATTGGTAAGAGCTAGCTACTGACAAAGACTAGGTAGCTTTTTATATTGTATGGCTATAACAAATACTGGTTTTGGGTAATGGAAGAAGGTAGAATATTATGAGGTAACAAATGAGTTTCCCTAAAGTAGCAATTAATGGTCACTGTCATTACTTATGCCCTCCAGGTATTGAGAGAGTGACAAACAATGCCTCAGACGAGTTATAAGGGTGTAAAGGATAGTTGAAGAAATTCTTAGGATCTAGGGAGCATAATCACCATAACACATACCTCACTCATACTGTGACCCTGGTGCCTAGCATGTCAACCAATATATATATATATATATTAACAATCAACACCCTCAGTTGATTCTAATCACATGGAGGGTGAGTTGAAGTTATTATATCCTTGTGATACATACATATTGACTGCACTGTAGGATAGATACTTACAGCTAGTGTGATCCTACAGGTACAGAACTGAGTTGATTCTAATCACACTGAGGGATAGATACTTACAGCTAGTAGATCCTACAGGTACTATGGTCCTCTGCAGTTTAGTTTCCAACAGGTTATGGGAAATTTGCTGCTGTGTGAGGATCCAGAATTGGTGGGGTCATGACACTTAGAGTATCAGACAAATCTAAAATTTGTCTGATGGCTATAAATGAGAAGTATGGACAGAATAAGTCTGTCTGAGCTGAATACAAGAAGGCTCATATACATTGGAAACAGAAGGAGAAGTGGAACATGACTTCTCCAACATTATCAAAGGAAAATATTCCTTGACTGTAACAACAGTGGTATGACAATGTCACGACCCCGCCATCTGTGGACCCCCATACACTGCCCCAACCCCGACACACACATCCCCCGCACCCCCGGCGCACCTCCGGGACTGCCAACAACCTCCCAACGCTGCACCGGCAACACCCGTGGCCATCTCTGAACAGATCCCCAGCCATCACCGAATCCTGGCACCTTGGCCGACACGTCACCCCAAGGCTTCCCTGTCACCGGACACACCTGGACCCCCGGCATCTCGGCCATCACAAACGTTCCGCAACATTCCTCCCACGAACCGCCGGCACGTCACAATGCCGCCTGCTTCTGTGGCGCCGAGGGGCGCCACCACCACGCACCATGACCGCCAACCCGCCCGACACAAGCCCGCCGTAACCCGTGCCAGCACGCCCCGACCACCATCCCGACCCCGGGGCAGGGAGCCAGCCTGGGAACTTAGCCGGAGGAATCAGATGTCTTGGTCCCAGCTAGAATCCTACCCAGGACTTAGTGGGAGGGTAGTACATAAACCATTGGGTAGCATACGAGTTGAGTAGTCTTGATATTAACCGTAGTTCTCCATATTTACGTGTCTCTGTCTCTGTCTCTGTCTCTATCTCAATCTCAATCTATTCTCTTGCCTCTCTCTCTCTCCGGTCTCATCTCTCGTCTCTCGTCTCTTGTCTCTCGTCTCCGTGCCTCGTTCCGTTCTGTGACTCATTTCTCCTTTCCGTTTCTCTTCTCCGTTCCTTTACCTATCGTCCGCATCTCTTTCTCTCTTCACCCCGGTCTCCTAACCAACCCACCCCGCCCATTCCGTACCTACTCCCCCGTTCTGAACCTACTCCCACCCCGATCTGTACCACTCCCTTTCGCTACCCACCTCCCCCTTTGTTACGCCCCTACCCAACCCCCTGCTCCCATGCTCCCTTACCCGGAGCACTTTCTACTTTGCGCGTGGCACTACTCGTACCCCGGAGCGTCCGGACTTCCCCCGGACCACTCGTAGCTGTACCCGGAGCTTCCACGAAGCCCCGGACCCGTACTTAGCCTCCCGAGCTCGCCTAGTAAGGACTCGCCAGTGTAGCTGAGCCCCCATCGTCAGCGGGACCTGACAGACAAGTACATAGACATTGTCAATGGCATGAAGAAGGAATTGCCTCCTTGGAGGAAGGTTAATCATAAGATTAACCTCATAGACAAGTCAAAATTGTACTCATATTTTATGCCACATTGTCCTTGGTCCCTACAAGACCAGCTCAGAGCGAAAATTGATTGCTATGTGCAGGCAAAGTGGTGGGAACCATGTGCAGCTGATCAAGCTGCACTGTTGCTGTGCATCCCAAAGAAGGATGGGACATTGCATACAGAATTGGTTGCATGACAGCAGAATGAGAATACAGTTAAGGATGTTACACCCTTACCTGACTAAGAGGTTATCCATGAAGATGTTGTGCAGGCAAAAGTCAGGTCAAAAATTGACCTCACAGATGCATATGAGCAAGTGAGGATATGTCTATTGGACATACCCAAAACTGCTTTTATGATGATTACTGGAACATATTTCAGTGATATCATGCAGATTGGGGACTGCAATGCACCTATGACACTCCAGTGATTGATGACATCCATCTTTTGGGATGTCATAGGTCACTGGATGCACATGTATCTAGACAATATATTTGTCTACTCTGATACCATTGAGGAACTTGAAAAACACTTAGGAGTAGTCTTTGAAAGACTACGCCAGAATAAGTTGTACCTCAAATAGTAGAAATGTGAGCTTTATGCCAAGTGTGTAGAGTGTCTCAGTCATATAATTAATGATCAGGGGATACACCCTGATGTCACTAAGCTCAATTGGATCCAGGAATGGTGCATTCCTAGAACCTATAATGACATTCAATGGTTTGTAGGACTGGTAAATTATATCAGTAATTTCTTGCCTGATATATCCACCTACACTGGACTGTTAATAGCCATGATCCAGAATGGATTTCCATTCCAGTGGTGACCCCTACACCAATGCTGCTTTGACATGATAAAATGTGTCTGTAGCAAGATGTCAGTTATCAGGCCCATTGATCCTCATAAAGAGGATCCTATTTGGCTAATATGCAATGCCTCCAAGACAGGCATCAGAGCAATGTATAGGCAGGGTCCAACCTGGCAGGCACTGACAGAACAGCAACTGCTAAGAGAAGTTGATGACTCAATTTGTTCTGTGTTCAAACAAATGAAACACCATCAGGATAGCGCCTCCATTGTTGCCAACCTTCTGGGAGCACCAGATCGCTCTTCAAAGTGATCGGTCAGGCTCCTTCAAGTTTGCATTTGCTCGCTGACCAAGCATGTCCTAGTATGGGTGGGTGGGAAAAAGAAGGTGTCAATAGTTTGATCAGGCTGCTGACATAATGCGTGGTCCATCGGATGGGTCGGCACAGCTGTTGAGGTCAGGGTATGAGGGTTGATTTGATCAGCTGCTTATCGTCGGATTAATACCGGCAGGCGGCAGGACTGTCATCGGCCTGCCCATGCTGGCTCATACCGTCGCGGGTTCCGAATCTCGGGATTGATCTCCAGAAGATACCATCCTGGTGCAGTTTAGTATCGTGGAGGCCTTGCTGGTAGTCTCGGCTTAGAGGGAGCCATCAGATCAGGCGATCGGTCTTGGGTAGACCTACACCAACCAAACAACCAGCAAGCATTGCCGAGAGTCGATGGGTTAAGAGAAAATTGGGACGGCACGTTAGCGGCGGATAAGTCGGGATCTAAATACACGGAGAAATACCGTACCTTACTATACCGCGAGACCTAGGACACAATAACCCAAGCAATATTGCGAGTAAAAATAGGTCTATAAATAAAATGCTTCATCATCATCATCATCATCATCATCATCATCATCATCATGGGAAGCGATCAGTCGATGATTTTGTAAATCACTCACATGAATGTATGTACTCATTTCTCAATATCCGATGACAATTTTCTTTTCGAACATCGCAAATTCTTCCATAGATTGTCTTGGCCTCCTCCGGCTAACCTGTCTACTGGATTCCATGAGAATATTGACTTGATTCCTTAGTATTAAATGCGCCAGTATAAAACATCGCGCCTGAAATGTTCCATCCCGACTCTTTGCCAACTGGTTTTGAATGTAACTTCTGGAAACCTTCTTACCACTTCAGATGCGATGATCATCTGATCAATGACTCAATATTATTTGTTACCCTGTGGGTATCAATGATCAAGAAATATATGGACACGAATGCTCTGTGTGCTGGAGCACCCGAAGTTCTGGCGAGACAGGAGTCCGGTCTTTGGAGTACAGCGAAGGTTCATAATGAATGGTAAATCGGGGAGCAATGACTCTTTAGAAGCGAAAGTGCAAGGACACGTGAGGAAAACATTCAAAAGATCAACAATTCTAACGTCGTGGTCTCCTTTTTCTTGTCACATAGCGAGTACCGATGGTGTAGGTCATTCACAATCACGGTGTACGTTCTGGAGAGATCCCAAGCGATGCACTATGGTTCTTTCACCAATCTCAACTGTCACTACAGAAAGCAACTTCTTTGCAAACGGTAAAAATTTGAAGCAGTACAACAAAAAGAATACACAAGAGTTTTGTTACCATGCACGGTTTGCAAAGTCGGCCAAACTGTCCCGTGTCACTTGGACCTGATCCAAATATGTCAAACCAAGGATCCTCGCTGCTTTACGCGTGTCGAACTCAGTGGGTAACTTTGCTGTGTCTGCAAGGCCTGGATACCCAATAGCAAGCTTGGAATGCAAGGGAATTGGTAA
>QGOB01001533.1:9204-104398 GCA_003313055.1 Termitomyces sp. MG145
CTCGAGAATCCAAAAAAAAAACAAACCTTGAATCGCTTATCCTGCAACACTTTCTTGATGGCAATGTCGTCACCCTCCTGGGTTGACGACAGTCTGGCCTGAAAAACGACACCAAACGAGCCATTTCCGATAAGTTTGCAATTCGTGTATGAAAGTTCTCTTGTCTCGGCAGACTTGCCGTCGGAGGCAATAACTTTGACGACCTTGTGGGGGTCGTCTATTGCTAAGTAAATGAAAAGCGCGCGGAACGTGTATCGATCGAGGGCGATTCGCAGCAAAAAAGCAAAAAAAACAAGAAGCACATACGAAGCAAGTTAAGCAAGAGTACAATGAGATTGGATATGCGATTGAGAAAAGGGAGCGGGTCAGTAAGGGGTACGAGACATCAACTGGGACGAATCAGAAGACTGACCAGAGATCTTGACGCCGTTTATTGGGCCGTGAATGGACATGGATGAAATATACTAGGTGTACAGCGCGAGAGATATGAGACAGGAAATAGGAAAAAAGGTGTGTGAACAAGCGGGCCTCGAGGGGTGTGGTGTGCGATGTGACGAGGGAGAACTAGGGAGTGCAGTCGCTGGGGTAGACGTTGGCGACGACGAGGACGACGAGGACGATGTGGGGCTGAAGGAGGAACGACGGACGAGTTTGCGTTGAGCTGCCAACTGATCAAGTGACCCCAAAATACACACAAACACACGCCGGGGGCGGGTACAAGTTGTGGCCAGGCCTGGGCGGGACCGCACAATGAAAAGTTTGTATATTACCTCTCAATAAGCTGTAGCAAATTTGGCTCTGTACTTGTGCTACGGTATTGTTCGTCTCTAATCTTGTGCTGTTCAGTCTCCGCTCTAGAATTTATGCTCCAGAAGTGCTCCGTAATGCTCTGTTGGCAGAAGTCCTGTAGTCCTTCGTTGCCCTAAAGTCCATCGTTGCCCTGCAACAGATCTGTGCCCTGACACATCTCCTTCTTCGGCCGTTTGTCCCGTACCAGAACAGGACCCTCATCCGAGATGATTATGCATGTACTCCAACAGCCAATCCGGTCTCCAGATCATCCCAATTATGTCCATGTTTTCTACTAAAGCATCGCTAGGATTCTTACAAGTCTCCCCGCAGAGCCTTCTCGGACTGTGCTTCCTTTTTGCCGTCTAGATCTGAAATCTACCATGCCGCGTGCTCGTCAATCAAAAATGAAGCTGCATAAATATTATACATGCAAAGGCGTTAATTTCCACAACTGCTATAAAATTCTCGTGTCTTATCCCACCGCTTATCTCTTCCCCCAACTCCTCATATTCTCGTTTGCCATGTCGCCCGACGACTCTGGTCGTTCCCCGACTCCCTGCAGCACGTTACACGAACATTCACATTCCGCTCAATCCTCCTCCGGTCATTCCGTCGCCGTAGATGCCAGAAATTCCTTAACACAGCCCGACAAACGTTGCCCATGTCCTTCAGCAACAGTACCATATCCAGGAGAGGGTACTCCGCACTCTCCCCATATTGTGAACTGGGCAGAGAACGACCCAGAGAATCCGTACAACTGGAGCAGAGCCAGAAAGTGGGTCATCACGATGCAGGTGAGACGGACAGCCGCTATATCTCAAATTCCTCCTTACATATCGGCTTTTCTTTGTCAGCTCGCCTTCTCTACCTTCACCGTTTCCTTCGGTAGTAGTTCTTACTCCGGTGGCATCCAGGGTATCATGCGCGATTTCAATACTTCTGAAGACGTCGCTATTCTCGGCATCTCCCTATATGTTCTCGGCTTTGCACTTGGGTTGCTCCTATTTTTTTCTCATCAGATCTTTGAACTAATCTAATAATATCTTACTGCTACCCTAGCCCACTTGTATTTGCTCCCTTGAGCGAGGCAAGTCGAGTTACGTGTTGCCGAAATGACAAGACTTATCTTATTGCATTCAATTTCATAATCGGCAGATGTTGGGAAGGGTCAGTAATCTTCATTTCCGAACAAATTCTATTCTCACCTATTCTCACCCTACGTCCTTAGCGCATCGTTTTCTTGGTCACATTGACGGCATATACCCTTTTCCAACTGATGGGCAGCCTGGGACAATCCCTTGCCGTACTCTTGACATGTCGGCTGCTCACAGGCATCGTTGGCGCTTCGCGTAAGCATCATTCTTCCATTTACTGCATATGTCAGGGTATGACATTAATTTACAAAGCCTTGTCCAATGCCGGAGGTGCAATTTCCGATATATGGAATGCTCGTGAACGTGGTCTCGCCTCTGCCATTTACGCGACGGTACCTTTTCTCGGTCCGGGTAGGCTGTTTCGGTCAACTGAAAAGCCCAGTACTCGTTGACTAATCCATGGACAGTCATTGGTCCCATCGTCGGAGGCTTCGTTGCCGAAAACTCGAGACTGGGTTGGCACTTTAACTTCTGGATAATTTTTATTTTCGGGACCATTACATTGTGCCTTGGCTATTTCATAACTCCAGAAACAGTGTGTGGCATCCGCGTTTATTATGACTTGACCTCGCAACAACGTTCTACAGTATAGCCCTGTTTTACTACGCCGCCGTGCAGAAAGATTCTCTGCTGCTTCCAATGGTTTCATCCACTATGTTTCGATCCACGACGTACAGCGTTCTCGATCATTTTTTCAAGTCATGCGTTTAAACCTCAGCCGGCCTTTTGGTGAGGCGCAGTCCCTTCAGGTGTCCGCACTCAATCCCTCACGCTACCACGACAGTTTTCATTGTTACAGAGCCTATCGTACTACTTCTCGCAATCTACATCTCGATCATGTATGGGACACTCTATGCTCTCTTCTCCGCCTTCCCGATCGTATTCCAGCAGCATCGAGGCTTTACGCCTGGTCAAGGCGGTCTTGCTTTCCTCGGCGTCGGAACCGGAATAATTCTCGGCGTCGGAACACAGTCGTACCAAAACAAACTCTATCGAAAGGCAATGGACAGAAGCCCAACGGGAAAAGCACCGCCAGAAGCGTACGTTCAAGACAATATTTGTCACATCGATCTGATAACACAGTACTCGTAGGCGCCTGCATACAGCTATTCTTGGTGGAATGCTAATCCCGATCGGACTGTTTACATTTGCGTGGTAAATTCATAGGACCGTCATCCATTCATGCAACTGATGTAGCCAACAGGACCACTACTCCCGCAATCCATTGGATAGTACCAATATTAGCTGGGATACCGTTTGGAACGGGAGTTGCTCAAATACTGCAGTCTCTGACAACTTACTTGATGGATACATACCCGCTATATTTTGCCAGCTCCATCGCTGCTACCATCGTCATGAGGTCGTTTTGCGGTGCAGCATTCCTCTTGGTGAATCCCGCTATGTTCGCAGCCCTTGGTGACCAGTGGGCGATGAGCATCTTTGCCTTTTTGTCACTGGTATGCATGCCGATTCCAATTCTCTTTCATGTGCGTACAATGTCCCATTTTTTTCAATGCCGAGTCACTAACATTCTCTGCAGAAATATGGGTCATGGATACGAAGCAAGTCTAGAGTTGCCTACAAGGACCCAGTACAGGACGTACCTGCCATCGCTCCATCATCGCATTTGACCACGATACAAGAAAAGGTCGAAAACACGGAAGGCCAGAAGTAGATTCAGCCTTGGATTACAATTATACAACCCTTATATGACTCGACAACTCTGGGAGTACACATCAGCGCCAGATATTGATGCATTTTTTAATCTACAAACTACATAGATGTCATGCCCCACCCTACTAATTCAATTGACTATACCATATCAATTGCGGACACAGAATCCCAATGCTTTTGCCTATGTAGATTCAGGACAACCCGGGATCTAAGTGAGAAACGAAAACGGGTCGGAAGGCACCATTTTCAAAAGCCAAGAGATCGTGAGATTACCACGTTTTCAACAGCATGGCCCAAAAGAACATTCATAGAAGAAAATGTGGAAAGGATGGCAATCTACCGTCTTCTCTTCCTGTTCCTGTTGCCATTACGACCCCAATCTTCGGAGCCTTGGTTGCGATCCCTGGCAGCATAAAGAAAGCCTTCAGCTGGATCCGCACGGTGCAACTGCATTGTAACCGCCTCGGCACCACCAGCAACCTGATACTCTGATGATACATGTGCCGAGATGTCGTTCGACGTCGTTGGGGGGATCCTGACTGTCATATAGTCATACGCAGCGATAGCGTGTGTTCCCGAACCCCACGCCTCAGTGGCTTGCCGCTCAATCTCACTGATCACAGTAGAGCGATGATCTCTTTCGAACCTTGGGGCAGGAAATCTATGGTTACCGAGGGATGGATATCTACTCGTTGCGAGGATGACAGACGACGCTCGTACCTTGAACCAATATGATTCAGAATCAACCTCTCTGCCCCGATTCGTTTCGCAAACGCGCCGGCCATAGTCGGGATCGAATGACCCCTTGCAAAAGCCGTTGCCATTACCGTTTCGAGACTTCGACGCGCGTTGTAATCCACATGGGGCGGAATATGAGCATCAGTAGCTTCGTGTATCAGCAGGGAAGGTGAAGGAGAGACACAGAGGGGTACTATCGCAGACGGATCGTACGTGTCGCCCAGAATAACTAACTTGCGCATGGGGCCAGACTTTTCGCGGATGACGTAACCCACGCAAGGGTCTGTGAGCCGTTATCTCGATGTGATGATTCAAGAGGGCAAGTCGCAACAAGGTTGGGCTGACCTCGGTGTAAAATAGGGCCAGCATCCACACATACTTCTCCGTATATCCCATTCGATGTCGTAAACTCTTTCCAGAACCCATCTTCTTTGCACACGATATCCTGGCCAGCGATTTCATTACAATGCATCACGTCGGGCAAATAAAGGCTATCAATGGTGTCATCATGAGGAAGACATGGAGTGACTTGGTCGTTTTTAGTTAAGAGCTCGTGAACAACATAGAATTCGGCTGTCTTCGTCAACGTCATTTTCATGATTTGGCGCACAAAATTGCGTATTCCCGAGGGCCCGTATATTTGAATTTTAGGCTTGACGAGTAAGAAAGCGCATGGTTGATGTTGAGGCATAAGCTCACCGGCTTTGGTGAAGTAGTAGCAAGACCTCCAACAGGAGGCGGAAAAAGCATATTGCGAAGCAATGGAACGATACCCATTATGTGATCAGCTACAAAAGTATTAGACAGCAATCAAAGACTGATCATATCGTAACTCACCATGCATGTGAGTAAGAAATAGTTTGGAGACATTGTTGACCTTGAGGGAAGTAAATCTCCGGTCTTGAAGAGCGAATTGCCTGAGGGTCCCTTCTGCGCAGTCGACCACTAGTGGGAATATAAGTCAAACATATTGAGGATGAAGATAGTTGTGTGGCGCACTCCAAAGAGAACCATTTCCAGTTACATCACACACGAGAGACGAACAATTCCTGGATTCAGAAGGACCACCGCCGCTGGAAGTACCGAGAAAGGTTACACCGATTTCGCCCTTCATTGTGAATGGACGGGGACTCAGTATATCTTTTTTGCGACGCCACGGTCCACGTCTGAAGCTCAATAGAGTTCTCTGAAACGAATAAGGCTGTCGTTGAGAGCTGAAGAACTTCGGAACACACATTGATATAGGTTGGCACGTGTTGGGTGGAGATGTGTCTTCGGAGCTGGCCCGCACGAAACGGGCACATACCTGAGTTGGCAAGTCAGTCTGGCTGTGTCTGGCTGTGCTGATAGAAACGAACGATGCGTGTAAATACCCAAGTCCAATGGCACTGAAGTCTCGCAGTTCTACCCTCTGAATCCATCACGTGAGTGAGACCTAACCAGTACTCGATTCTGTTGGCAGAATATCTGTTTTCTGTCGCTCTCCTCGATGACCGCAAATTACAAGGAGTTATCCGCTGGAAAGCTCTTTGCATAGCCTTTCAACGGCCTTTTGTTCTCCTGAAACAGGCCCACATGACCGTTGTTAACCGCACATGGGTACGGACCTTCTTCTGTGACGTTCTTTGCAAGACTTGACACACACCTTTCAACACACCTTTTTATTCGTGTCCAGCTGACACACGCCTATTCCACATTATTTAAATCACACAATCTCACGATGCAACAAGCCATACATTCCCTCCGTTTTTCCTACTTCTACACATCTCCAAAATGAGCACCGTGTACGCCGACGCCACTACCGTAGTCGGTGACGATCATTTTACTTTGACAGACGGCTTCAAGGCGTCTACGAGTAATATTAAACCCAAAGACCTCGATCACCGTCAGTCCGGCGCTGCAATGGGAAAATCTGCCCAGCCCAAGCCTGTAAATGACTTCATTGCAACGACGGACTACACCCTCGAGGAACGGCCATTTTTTTTTCCGATTGGAAAGGACGGTCTTATTACTGCATTGGAGAAACTTGATAAACAGCTTAGTCAAGTAATGTCTACTTACGTCATGTCGTATCACCCAAGCATTGAAACCTTGGCTTTAGTCAGGTCGAAGTCGTATTCTATCGCGCAAGGTCCGTTGTCAAGTTTCGTGCTCTACTTACCATCGCTGAATGCTCCGTGAAGTCTCCTACAGTCTGGGGAAGTCAAGAAGTCGCTCCAGGAAAATTGGGATTAATCAATCATGGGTAAGTGCTTCCTCTTTCAAATCAAACGAAACTCATTATTGTATACTCCAAGTGGTAATCCCAAGTTCCTTACTAAACCTGGTCGTTATCCATCCTTTCCGTTCCGGAATTGGTGGGCCCGGAAGTGGCATGGAACCACTGGGCGTGCGTTGTTTTTGCTGGTGAATGCTTCGATCTAACATGGAGAACTCCATAGTGTCCGATACTGTGATCGAATTTCAGGGTCTCACTGTTGTTCAAGTCTCCCAGAATCAAGCTGCAGTTATCTCTGACCCTCAGAACCATATCTTTGTCATCAAAAACTCCGGCTTCGTTGCTTTCGCCATCGAAGGAACATATGATGTCTTGTCTATCCTTGACCAGACCCATCTACCTGGCGTTGTGAAGGACAGGTTGACAGGTGTCACTTTGGGTTGGACTCACGAGGTCAAAATGAAGAGCAAAATAAGTGCGCACGAAGAAAGGGAATATGTTGTGGCAACTTTGTCAGTCGCTTCTGTTTTTTAACATACACTGGTCCTTACATCTTGATTCAGCTTGAACATTCCAGCCAACAACTGTGCAATCTTGCAGCGTGGTGATGATCTTGAGCTGCTCAGTGCCGGTCAGTCGGTTGTCACAAATCCAAGTGTTACACTGCGTGGCCTATTTACCCTCGGAGAGAACCAGCTGGAGATGCCAACAAAGGACATGTGAGTTTAATTCATCAGAGTCAATTCTCTGCTGAATTTTCTCTCAAGTTTCACACGTGACCAGGTACCCGTTAGCCTGACGATATACCTCAAATGGCAGTTGACTGAACCTCTCAAACTGACGACTCATGGATACAATACGCCCTACGATGCGCTTCGAGACAAGACCCAGTCTATCCTGACACAAATCGTGGCTCATTTGGACTATTCGGCAATGGTGCCATTTTTTACGATACATTTAGACTTGTACTAACATGAGCATCAGATTAAACAGCGTTCTCTTGGGCCTGACAATATGGAGGATGGTACTGATCCGTCCTCTGCGTTTTTGGATGCTTTGAGGACACGTGCAATGGATGAAATGCACGAAGCTGCACTGGAGTATGGTATTGTCCTGAAAGATCTTGGTACGTGAGCCCCCTTGACTTGCTAGCGTAGTGATCTAATTCTTTGCAGCTGTCATTGATCGCCAATTTAAGGGCGAAATCGCGTCGACGATGGATAAACTCACCAGTGAGCTCCCTTTCTAATGTTCCCGCCTTCGAAATGCTGACTGTGAATCAGCACGTGCGCTACAGGCACAAGTTGAAGCAGCGGTATGTATTGTGTGTTGTATTGGAGAATGTTGCTTATTGTTGCGTTCTTCAGAATGTTGATAGAGAAAACAGTAACAAGGTGAAACAAGAGGAAGGCGCTTTGGCGGTGGCGCGAATCAAGGCCCAATCCGCCAATGCCCAAGCAGATGCAGAGGCTTATAAGATTGTAACGGCGGCCAAAGCACAAGCACAGCGTACCAGGATTGAAGCTGAAGCGCATGCTGAAGCCACCCGTCTTGCTGCTGAAGCTGAAGCTGAAGCTGTGCGGATTAAAGCAAAAGCGGATGGACAAGTTCTTGATCAATTTGCGCGAGATATGCAGATACGCCGCACAGAGATAAAGAAGGTTCAGGCTTACGGATCCAAGACAGTGTTTGTTCCAGCCGAAGGGGCTGGTGTGCAAATGGGTAATGCAATGGCGATAGGCATGGCTGCGGGGATGGGCGTAGATGCCAGACTATGATTTGTATTGTACAACGCGATGGACTGGACTCGATACCTTCGGTGCAAGGGCAACCAAGTCCTTTGACCCTCCTGTAACAGAATGGTTGTACCTAAGTATACCCCCCCCCCTCTAATTGGTCCTAGCGCACTGGAACAATGACGTGAGTGCATGGAAGGCGAAGAGTCGAGTGAAATTGAAAGTGGTCGAATAGGGGTTAGTAGGGAGTTGTTGATAGTTGTTGATCCAGCGAGGCGCGTGTCTTGGTTGGCACTTGCACTGTCCCAACCACCACCCACTTAATAAGACCAGCTGTCATCCTCTTCTTCTACAACTTCTCTCATCCACCTACCCATCACAACTCACAGTTATGAGGTCCAAGTTCAAGGACGAGCATCCCTTTGGTCAGCAACTTCCGCAGCGCTTCCCCGCCGTCTTACTCATCTCGACTTTTTCTCAGAGAAGCGCAAGGCCGAGGCTGAGCGTATCAGGCAGAAGTACCCAGATCGTATTCCTGTATGTGCTTGCCATCTGAGACCGCAACATTCCTCACGATCCTTGTGTGTCCTACCAGGTCATCTGCGAGAAGGCGGATAGGACAGACATCCCAACTATCGATAAGAAGAAGTACTTGGTGCCATCTGTAAGTTCCCTCTCTCGATCTACAGTGAAGTAAAAGTAAATCATGCGTGCGTCCAGGATCTCACTGTGGGTCAATTTGTCTACGTGATTCGCAAACGGATCAAGCTAGCACCAGAGAAGGCTATCTTTATCTTCGTTGATGAGGTTCTACCGCCTACCGCTGCCCTTATGAGCGCCATTTACGAAGAACACAAGTACGAAAATTCATTGGTACACATCACGCGATTATTGACAAGTGATCTTTAGGGACGAGGATAACTTTTTGTATGTGAGCTATTCGGGGGAGAATACGTTCGGACGAGAAGGATCGGTCGAACTCCCCTCAAGTGCATGAGCAGTTCGTCTCGTCTTAGAGTATTGGAATTAGCGGACACTGAGTTGGGCCACAAGGTGGAATGTGTTGGGAAGATTTATTCCCCCCCCCCCATTCTTCTTGTGCCCTTATACCCGCCTCCTCTTGGTTCTTCACATTAACTCTTGTACATTAATATCTGCCTCCCTTATTTCTCTTATCGCTCTATCATGCCTTTCACATATGTATCGAAGCAATCGACTTGTAACAATTAGAGCTCGAGAGTCTGAATATAAGGCCAGTTTTTGTCATGTTGTCTTGGCTCATTCTCGACTACACCTTGTCTAATTGTCTCCGGCGACACCGGACCGGTAACATCCCCGATTTAGTCTTTCTTTGCCACAATAACTCTGCGCCATAACTATTGTGTCTTTCTGTTCATTTGATATCTAGTATGGCCGTCTATCGTGTCTGTTTGTCTCCGAAGTTTTGATTGACCATGAGTATTGTGCTTTTTTCTCGAGAACAATGAAATTGCCACTGGACAAGCCGCTGAGTGGCCACTGGCCAGTCTTTTGCTGTTCTTTGCCTACTGAACCGTTGGTCTTTTTATCATCTAATATAAAAGCTGGATAGGTCCATAACCCTTTGTAGTTCCACATCTCTTGTTTCTGAGCTCTTTCACCCTCATTTCCACCTCGATTCGTGCTCCTTCCATTAAATGGGGCTTTTTACTAATGCACACTGGCATGACTTCCCCTTCTCCTCCTTTGTTGCTTATGCACTGAGTAAGTCAGCAATGACATTCTCTTTGAATTGATTCTGATATACCTGGTTTGTCAAGGTGTAATATTTGCCTGTAACATCGTCATATTCTCTCTCCCAGCGGTGGCACTTGCTTTGGGCCCTGGAGCTTACAGTAGTGAGTACCACTGTCGGTTTATAATTCCTCATCTAACTTTCATAGGCTTTCTCGCGATCCCAATTGGCATTGGCCTGATAGCCTCGATCATAGTGCTTCTATACTGCGTACATCGAGTGAAGTACCCAGGTCGGGATGCGAACAGAACACGCAACCTGGTCACCTTCGGAGCTCTGAGCTCACTTAGTCTGGGTAGGTACAATATTGATTCTTGAGTGAATCTCATTGACCAATGGCACACCCTAGTCACTTCATTGATACTTATTGTTCGCATCCCCTCCTCGCCTCAAGGCTCACTCGAAACTGACTTTTCCGGAATTTCACACTCAATTGTGGCCCTCAGTGCTGTAGTAGCTGTGTCTTGCCTCTCTACTGTAGTGGGTATGTGATGTTTTCGAAACTACTTGTCCCCGCTAAATATATACAGCATCTGCCGGCTTCCTTGTCTGCCAACGCGAGCTTCCACTAGGCCATGTTCGGAACACCTTGATACGTATATCACCAGTTCCTCGCAAGCCCTCAGACACCGTGATATCGCTGTGTCTCCAGCCAGCCTCCGATTTTTCTCAGAAGGCCACCGAGATGAAGCCGATCCCAGCAAGAACGACATATGACGACTGGCCATCAATTCCCCTCTAGAAGTCATCTCGCCATGTTGGTCCGAAAATTTTGAACAGATTGTCCATTAGATCACAATCATGTAGCGTTCCCTTTCTTTTCTTCCGTAGTCAGAGGGTCAATGCAATGCAAGGCGAATTGTATGTCGTTCGTCGCAAGGCAAGACGATAGAGATTGGGTGCTCTATAACATTAGTCCAAATGCACAACAACCTCAGAACCTTATTTCAGAAATATTACAAGCTTGAATGCAACTGTCGTGGTCAGCATTGGCACAGTAACTATGTCACCCGCTTGGCAGGCCGCAGAAGCCGCATAGAACGGTATAAGGTTGAGTATCTACTATCACGTAGCGGAGCTCACCGAAACCTTAGTACTCCTTTTGAAACCTATCCCATTCAATGATACAGTGACCTTCACCAAATGTGAAGGTTGGTTGGGTTGGAATGTATGACATTCATCGCGTGACTTGGACTTCTTCCACGTCTTCGTGGGTACGACTGTATCCTATGAGGAAACATTTGTTATTATTCTGACGACATCACTTTCTGATTCTGATTGACATAGTTATCCAGCATTCGAAATCATTCTATAACTTAGTAATCGGTGTATCAATACTGACTACCAAAACCACGGAATTTAAGGGTTGGGTTTTCAGGGGTTTCACAGTGTCCCATCCACAGCCCCGTGGCATACTTGCGACTCACATGGGTACAGACCCAGGTTATTATATGGCTTCAATATGAATCATGTCTTACAGTGAATGAATACGAATGATGTGTGGTAAGTGTCTAAAACACTCTGTCCTAAAAGAGAACACGCAGAAATTGCCAGCGCCACTGCCAGTTGGATGTGTTCTGTGATCCGTCTGATTTTCACATACTAGGTACCGGTGGCGTCCGCGTTACGTGTGCTCTTGCTACCTCCATACTCCGGTTGACTCTCGGTTTCTCCAAGAAACCCCAGTTCTTTATGGAACCCCACCCCCAAATATTGGTTGGCAGGGTTTCCAGGAGAAACAACGCCTGATTCTGCACACATTACCTACCTACTTGATGACCATGATCCGATCAACCACTGAACTCGAGCAGAAGGGCCATCTTCGCGGCCCTCGATTGAGCTGAAGCGCGGAACCCTCATTGGATCTATTACCCTATTCCTAACTAGTGCTAACATCAACACTAACTCAGTTGCTAACCAGCATGTTTCTTTAAGAAAATCAGTTATTGGAATGAGATCCCATCATCTACCATCAAGATCATCAATTTGATAATATGTGCAGCTACGTGACTGTAAATAGTTTCATACAATACGCACTCAGAAACATCCGTAGCATACATGGGGCGCGATGGATGGACCCCAGCTGTTTGCACGCTGAATTCTATTCAATGGCGTTGCCTCCGGTACAGTAGGATTTGTATAAGTCCCCAGCGCATTAATAGCCTGCTCTACTTGTACGTGCCTAGTTGCTAACAATTCCTGGCTTGTCTGCTCCTTGTCGCTGTCGTTGCATTCAAAAATTACTTTTCTATAATCTCCTCTGAACCCAAGTCCCTGTAGGTCATTGTCTTATACGTTGCTTAACATTGGCTCATCTGCCAGATGAAATTCACACTTGCCACCATCATCACTGCCTGGGCTGTTGGCCCTGACATCGTCAACACCGTCACCAGCAAAATCAAGTCGAATGTAGACGAGTTGACAGCACGGCATTGCCAGGACACTTGTTATCCTGATTGGGTGACCTGTCCCTATGGTGGCACCCAGAAAGAAGGGGATCATGCCATAGATGCTATCCGAACAATAAGGTACAGACTTGCTCGGGAGAATTGCCCCCGGAATTGGGACTTATCGCAATTTACCCCCTCCTGCTATCAATGCTGCGCAAGCTGGGTAATAAATCAGCCTATAAGGGCCCTGTAAGTCACCTTGTCCCCTCTCTTTAGCAGCTCTTAGTGACCCCTTTTAGAAGCCGTAGACAAACAATAATCTGTGCTATACATAACTTCATCTCTTTCGACATGGACACTGCATAACCTGACGTACATCACAGTCCTGAGCGTGTAATCTGAATACTCTTATCCAATGTGGAATTAGTGGCTTTTGTTGACTTGAACGATTCATTCTCATTTGCGATCGCCGCTTCGGCTCCGTCGCCAATTGTGTTGGATAAGGATCGAAGAGCTCAGAGACCGACCGCTCGTCGTCCATCATTGGAATTGACACAGCAGATATAGCATAGCACATGAGGGGCTTGACTGCGCGACTAGCACATAAGAAATGATAGTGCGAGGATTAGGAGCGCACGCAGGTATATGCTGAGATAGTAGCAACCATGAGGTGATGATGGTACTGAGTTATGTTGACGGCGTGTTATCAAGCGCATCCAGTTCAACTTGTGATATTGTGTTGGTTGCCCAATAACCATCCCATTCATCTCCTGGAAGCTCTTCATCGTCATGAGTTCGGCATTCTTTTTTCCAGTCTTCAACTATACCGACATCCAAAGGCGATATTCGGTATCTCGTGTCGTCAACCGAAGTAGAAGCAGGTTTTGAGGCAGGAAGTGTCGGATGAAGAGGCAAAGTTGCGTTTATCTTTTGATGACCTTCACGGATGGTTGTATTACTTCCTGAGAGGGCCGATATACCCGCTTCGGTTACCACGAAGTCTAGAGAAGCTGGCTCGGACACAGAACTGAAGATGACGCTTAAACGACGAATTAAGGCCAGATCGCTACTCCCCGAAGTGTTTGATCGGGCTGAAGGTTCCACTGTTTTGAAACGCTTAGCACTTAAGGGTTCAGCGTCGTCGAGGAAACGTCTGCGACCTGTACGAGAAAGCAAAAGACGCGTATTGATTTGATTTGCCCAAACCATTCCGAGGCTAATCTCCTTGGTGTTCTCTCCAGGAACACTATGAGCACGGCCGAACCAGCGAGCTTGCTCGCTGTACAACAATGTCTCGACCTCATTATCAGGACCAGCGCGATCGAATACGTCAACGACCTCATTTAAAACGACGACTGCAAGTTTATGCTTCCTGACAAGGTCATGCAAAAGGAAAGAAATTTGAGCAATATCCTTTGATCGTTTCACGAGTGTATTTGTCGTCGTCTTGTTCGACGTATGAAATAGTTCTGCCAAGGCATCAATAACCAAGAGTCTCACAGGCTTGAAGCCTGCCTTAATCCTCTGAGAGCCAATGAATGGAGTTAGCCTTTCCGATAAGACATGGATTAGGTGAGGGATTGTGGGTGTCGCAAGAGTATGGATATCCTTCAAGTCACATTCTGCTCCCATCAGAGATGAGTTAGTTTTCATCATTTGTACCAGCCGCGATGTTTGTAATGTTGAGGAGGTCGTAATATAGCACGTTGAACCGGACAGGCCTTTCTTTTCTTGAGGGAGCTGTACGAACAAGGAGAGCTGTAAGGCAAATTGAGTCTTTCCTGCAGCACTTGAAGAATCTCGGCATCATTTTAAGCACATAAAATAGTAATTCTACCACACACCTCTCTCCGGCTATCTCCAAAATCATTCCAGGGCGAATTCCACCTCCTAAAATGTCATCTATGACTGAGTCACCAGTCGTGCAGGCCTCGCTTCCTTCATGCTTTACGTCTTCTAACCTTTGGAATCGCGGAGATGGAGCAAGATTGTATAAAGCATCAATTATTGACTGAGCTTCAGCGGCAGAAATTTTGCACTTGCGCGCAATTTCTTGATGAGAACTTAGTGCAATGTCGGATAGATCGCGTAGATTGCCTGGCCAGGGAATTTCTTCAACTAAGCTGAGTGTGAAAGCGAAGACGAAATCACCTCTTGTGAGCACAGCTTGCTGCGTAGATGTCAATCCATCTATGGCCCAAGAGCTCATGAACGATGATCGTCGTGTAAGTTGAAATTCTCTCGAACTGATTGATCATTCCTATACGAAATGATTATATAAATCTGCGCTTATCTTGGGGGATAAATAACCAACGCAGCAGCTAAAGAGTATATTTGAAAGAGGTTGATATCATGTGTCAATGGGTAAGTGCATCTACATATTTTAACCTATGATCTACCGCGGGAGTGAGGAGAATCGGAATTTCTCCTCAAGAAACCTCCCACGACATTTGTAACAGTGTCCGTGATCTGTCGAGTTTGTATGGGACTGTGCTTGACATAAAACAGTCGGACATTCGTTCCGTTCCAGATGCCCAAAGGACTCATGCCACGGATGTATATCTCTCCCCAGATCAAGGAGGTTAACCACACAATAGATGCATCGGACCACTGCATATCTCTTGTGAAGTAGATGGGAAGAGAATGCCAATTAATACTCTTACCATAAAACGCCGCGGTAAAGAAATAGGTGCCTCTGGAAATACATGTTTTAGCGACACTTTCGAGAGAAACTCCACAATAATCGACGTGGAATTTGCTTTATGATGCGTCGCTTGTAGTTTTTGAATTTGAGGTAAGAGTTCTGAAATCAGGAGCATGACAGGATCGAGGGGCAAGCTGAAAAAGATAATCAGCACGCCTGGTGCATTCATAGTCATATATTTTTACCCTTGCTGCCAAGAGGTCACCTAAAAGTCAAGTCGTAAATTACGGAGAATCAGAGATATGAGAAATCGTACCCATTCTTGCGTCGGTACAAACCCATTCCTTCCAATACCTGCAACAAGCACCCGGTCTATACTATTATCAGCATCCAGTGATGACGAACGTCGCTCCCTCATTTTCCCTCTAGCCTTCTCTGAAAGACTCCCTCGGCCAGGAGTCTCAGGGCCAGGGGACATAAAGGACTGTGTGACAATCTCCTGATCCCCATCTCTCTCCTGTACATCTAAGGATGAATGCTGTTCCCTAGAGATATCCTCGACTGAACCTGTCCTGACCGAACCTGTCCTTGGAAGAGCAGTCCCACCTTCGCTCTCCAAAAGGCGTGCCTTCTCAGATCCAGGATCCTCATCGACTTCAGGATCACTCGACGCTTTCCCCTTGGATTCGCCCTCAGCTTTGCGCGCCTGTTCTTCTTTGGCCTGTTGAATCCTTTTGATGTCCCGAAGACCGCGGGCCAAAGTGAAAGTTCCAAGGTCTTCGAAAATTTTGTGAGAAGAAATAATACCATATATGAGGTTAGCGTTGTTTGTGAGGTGATGTAAAATCACAGAATTAAAGACCTCTAGCCTAACGAGGGCATTAGCAACGATGCGAACAACAATAGGAGAAAAACACCCACATGAAGAACAGGAGCCTGGGATGGCCTTCATCCGCTAAAAGAAAGAGAGGATTTGAGAACGATTTGAAGAGTTGGATAAGACGTGTGGAAGCTGTCACAGTCAGGTCCGTGAAGTACGGTGCAGAGTTTGCAAGAGCAATGAGGAGCGCAGGGTATAGCGAGTTCAGAGTTCCCGACGTGGTTGCCACAATAGCATAGATGGCCTAGGAAATTATGAGTTGAGAAAAGGTTCCATCTTGCTTTCAACACCTTACGTTGATGATAAAATCCCCAGCTGCTCCAGCAGCGTTCCATTTGGCAGGCAATTGAGGTCTAACAGGTTTCGTCAATTTAAGCCCAAAGGCAGGCTCAGCGGACAAGGTCTGGATGATGTAGGAGAGTGCACGACAAAGCCCATGTTGCTCTGGAGCTGATTAATTACAAAAATTCCGACCCCAAGCAAAATCAACATACGAGGTTTATCCTTGATCTCCAAAGCATAGCAAAGAAGATATGCAACCAAGTCCATAGACTTTGCGGATTGTAAAACGTGGGTGCGGAATTTCTATTTTCATGTTAATAATGCATAGTAGAATATTGCCTGGGTAGTTACCTTATTCAATTCAATCATTTTCCAAAAGAAAATAACTGCTTGGACGGTGAACACCCAACATCACCTTTTGGTGTGAGGGACAAACCTGTTTCGTTGATATACAGTACAGCCTTTCTGGATCCGGGTAGAAGGTTGTTCATAGTCGCAGCCTGTTGATCTAAGATACCCATGATACCATCGAGAATGAAATCAAAGTCTTGCGAGCGATGCTAGCAAAATAATCATTAAAAACTTGTTTGGAGGTAACAAACGAGACACTTGCCAATTTCATCAAAAAATAGCGAAATGCGTTGGTACGAGTCGTGGGTACTGGTTCCCCAGAAGCTGTTGTTGTATCTCGAGCATTACCACCTTGAAAGTCCAATAAGACGCACAAGACCTGGAAACATGTCAAAACAAGGGTAGATTTAGCATCTCCACCTTTGAATACAAGGTGGTTATAGGGTATCTTTCCAGCAACACTTCCTGCCATGCCCCCTAGAGTCGTATCATGAGACGTTGATGAATTCATAGCGGTATTCAGTAAAGAGCAAAGGAGAGTCAATACATCTCTTCGAGGAATTTTTTGGACGAGATATAGGCTGTAGAGTGATGGATGGGTGAATAACGATGCGGCAGGCACATATATTTGACGAGATAAGAGCACGAGTAGTAGCCGGAGGACTTCAATCCTATTATTTTCGTATGGGTGGCTGGGCCCAGTGTCCATTGTGGATCCGACACCCTTTTCCCTTGTCAGGAGATTAACAAGAAAATTTGCAGATTGAAGAAAAGTGATTACCATATCGTATAACTGATTTTATGATGATCCACCTGAATAGAAGTTGGGAGCGTAAAGCCACAACAGAATAAAAGATCCATGGTAGAATTGAATAGTTTTTCACCAAGAGAGGGAAGTTGCTGCTTCTGGTTCTGTTTTGGCGGAGGTTCATCGTGCTCGCCATCGGTCTCGTCTTCGTTTTCGATCACAAATTGAGGATTCTCTGCGGTATCTGGGTTTCCATTGCCCTTGTCCTCGATTTCAGTCTCCTCCTTCTTCCAAAGCACCTCCAGTTCAAAGGTGTTCGATTCGCCATCAGCCTCAAAGACAACAGGAAGCACCCGCTGAAGGATACGTAGGCAGTTCAAAACTTCTTTTGTTGTATTCCTGTCCGAAATTCCGGAGTTAATGAGGGAAGATGCAAATGCAGTGACCGAAGCACTCGGTGGATAGGGGAAGGTATGATCGGCGATGAGAGTGAATAATCGCGCAGACACAACTCGAATGAGAGTCGTAACATTTTCTGGCGCGTCAAGCAAAGCCCGTCGGACTCAATACCAATGAGCTTGTGCGCGGTCACAAGGACAGCGACTTACTGTGGTGCGGGGTAATCAAAGAGAACACGTCCGACGCGGAATCGAAGAGGATGAAATACTTGAATTGGATTGTCTTTACAAGTGTACAAACAATAGCATGAAAGTGCGCGCACCTGCTGCCAATAGCTATCGTTCTCTGGAATATGCTGATAGATGGTGATTATTACGCATTCATGGCGAAACCTTGTGGACATACTCTGAGAGTGGCCAGTTTTGCGATACCACCCGGTTGGCTTGGAAATGCAAGCTTTGCCTCATCACCCAAGATGCCAAAAGGTGCGGTGAATCTCTGCGGGAGTTTGGCAAACATATCGTGGTCGAAGAGGGAGTTTGGCACAGCCACCTCTATGCGCGGGTCCATAAATAACTCTTGCCATCATTTTGTCTCCCAATCGATCCCAAGTACATTTCTTAATGTTCTACTGGCAATAGCAATAGCTACAGTCCACATGTCAGCTTGTCGTGGTCACGAGATATCCGTTGAATACTACCATAAAGAACCACGTCTGCTTCTTTGAATCATTCAAAAGCAGTTGAATATTAGGTAGTCAAGGTGCTGAGCGCCAGCCAGGCTGGTTTTGCTTCTGCAACTGCCTACTGTTCTCTGGCCATGCCAAAACTTGTACTTTCAGCGTCTTTCTCTCGACTTCAGGCCCTCTTGCTGGTCCTCATCTTATTCGTTTATCAAGGAAATGCAGTACTTACTGACTGGACGCCGCCACTCAGTACGAGAGGACGCTACATTGTGGACGCCAACGGCAAGCGCTTCAAGCTCAAATCTGGAAACTGGCACGGCGCGAGTGGCACATATACCGGAAGCGGTGATATAAATGTGGATTCCAATCACCACGCTAATGAGAATGCACATACACTTCCACTCGGTTTGCAATACGCGTCCATCGATGATATCCTTGATGGCTTCGAGAGCCTTCACATTAATACAATCCGCCTTCAATTTTCCAACCAGATGATACACGATACAACCCCAGTTCAAGACGCCTGGGTGGCCGCTAACCCTCAATTCAAAGGCCTGACGCCTCTGCAAGTCTGCGATGCAGTAATTAAGGCCCTTACTGATAGAGGTCTCGGTGTGGTTCTTAATAACCACACAAATAAGTCCTTGTGGTGCTGCGGGGTGAATGATGGAAACGAGAGATGGAACGAATCCCAGACGGACGACGTTTGGGAGTCAGACTGGCTTTTCATGGTCTCCCGATACCGTAGCAATGGTAGAGTAATCGGCGCGGATCTTTACAATGAGGTTGGTAGCTTTGTCAATCTCATAACCGCCATATAATCATTTTCACGCACACAGGTTCGCCGAGATATATTGTACGACCCGAATTGGAACGGGAATGATGCTCACGACTGGTGGAAGGCGTCACAGGCATTGGGAAATCGCATCCTTATTGAAGCAAACCCGAACATCTTGATTGTTATTGAAGGCATTAACTGGACTGGAATACCTGTGGATGGTCTGCCTCATCATCGTCCTACGTTGGAGCCTGTTGCCAATTTGTCGCATACTTTTGTAGCAACGAACAAGGTTTGGGCCGTCATCCAATATCAGCATCATTTGCTGAATTACTATGCGTTAGCTTGTCTATTCCGCACATTTCTATGCCTACACTGGTCCAAATCACTCAGGAGCCACGGGTATCGGTGAAACTAGTGATCTGCGTTACCGCGACTATTCTCAGGCGGACCTTTTCGAAGTCATGAACTTTCAAGCTGGTTATGTAGCACTCGACATGGATAAACATTACACTACTCCTATTTGGGTGAATGCGCCTCTTCCACCTTGATCCGCAAGAGATTCTCATAGATATTGATCACCAGATAAGTGAATTTGGTGTTGAGGGCAGAGGGGATATCCTTGCCGCAGATGCAACGTGGTTCAACAACATGATTTCGTATCTCACCACTTATGACTTGGATTTTGCCGTCTGGCCACTTGTTGGGTATCTCGGCCCTAACAACACCAACGGATGGGCACTTCTCAACTATGATCCAACCACGGGCGGCCGTGACGGTCTGTACGACGGAAATGACTGGAGAGTCAATGCTTGGAACACCTTAGTAGACTTTACGGGGGACCTAGAATCACCCATCATGACGCCGATACGCTGGCAAATGCTCACTCTTGACCAGGGTGATTTCATACAATCCTTGGTACAGATGGGCCGCGGAGACTGGGATTCAGGCGCTCAAAAGGGTATGTGCCCCGATGGGCTCCGTATGATTGGTATTTCCGCAGCCTCAACGCGGGCTCTGTGCACCGATTCTGCATCTTATACATGGGCAAGTGGCAACCCAACAATAATTGTATTTAACGAGGCCTACGTGACCGAGGGTGATTGGGCTAGCGGCTACACGAAATATCAGTGCCCTTCGAATTTCTACGTTGTAGGATATGCTATCAGAAACTCTGAAGTTTCTACCATATTGTGCGCCCAAGCATCGACAACACTGGGGACGGGTGGAAGCGGAACTAGGTGGTTTGATCAAGGAGACAATCGGCCAGCAGACGGTGCAGGAGGAGATTTTCATTATGGGCAGTCCAAAGGACAGTGTGAACGGGAGGAATATATAGCCGGAATTGCTTTCACAACAAGGATTGGTAGCAATGGCTCTCCAGCAGCAATCCTCTGTCGAAAGTGATTGATTGTCTCGAGCTCTGTTTGTATAGTCGTAAGTCTCATTCTTCACGGCCCGAAAATCTAGGCTTGGATTCTACGTAAACCAGAAGCATACGAACGCATCATCATAGGGTTTGGTAGCAACAGAGTGGGCGATTATACGAATCCAAGTACATCAAGGTGGACTGAGATAGCCAGGTGATTATATCGAGTGAACGAACGTCACATCATCAACAGTATGAAGGCGAGGCCGCCTACGAAAGACGCAAGCGGTACGCTGTATGAGGCAATTGGTAACGCCGAACCGGTACTAGAAGCCGGCGGAGCAGTTGCGATACCATTTACACCACCTATCACCGGCCCATGGTCGGTCTCCTGCGAACGAACGGTGAATCAAAATGAGAACATCTATGACGTGAAGCATACCGTCACTTCAGAAAACCCAATGTTCAACGCCGTTTGAAGAAATGCTTCGTAACTAAGATTTCCAGTAGGAGGTGCATTGATACTGCCTACCATGCCCATGCCACAATGTTGAACCTGATTAAAAAAATCAGTGCTGATTGTTTCCACCGGTGTCAAAGCGAACCTGCTTGCAATGGAACCAAATGGCTGCATGCGAAGTTATTAGGAGGCACGCCAATATTTCCGACAGATAGAATTCTTACGCTTGGAATCATCCTCGATCGTAATGTTAAATGTTACGGCGTGAGTCAGACCAGAATCAAACCCTACAGAGCTGTTTCCCGTGGCGTTAAGGTATGTGCAGGGTTCATCAAACGAGGATTGAGTAACAGAATGGTCTAAGTTGGGTATACTACAGGAAAAAATTCTGTTGTCAACTTCCACTGGTTGTCGCAGTAAACAGTAAAGAACTGACAAAGGAAACCAGAAAGTGACTTGGGTGCCGTTGGCAGCGCTGAAGTTGGCTGGGTGGAACGTAAATGAATCTTGAAATGCAACATCGACCTATATTTGTGGTGTTCAATTCGAGCAACTTGGGGATAGAACGAGCGGCACCACAGACATTCTTATGGCCGGGCGTATCTGGAGGTGCACTAGGTACTGCAACGGGAGCAATCGTGGCGGAAGGAGGGGGGCCCCCGTACTGTGCAACAACTAAAACGGACAGAAGACTGACAACCAGTAAAATGGCAGACATAGCACTGGATCGGTAGATGGGTGAAAACAAAACAAGGGAGACGGAACTGGTGCAGAGCCAGTCAGGAAACCGCCACCATCAAATATAAACGGCGATAGTATTACAATGATCATTTGGGCGGTTTTGTGGAAAAAGATACGTGTTGATTTGGCTATAATCATGAGCTTAGTCTCTAGAAACAATGGTTTCATTCTTGTCGCAACCCTAGAAGAGATCTTTCTTCACACCACAACTGATAGCAGTTGGTAGCCAGTACATCCGATCCCGGAAGGCAAGTACCGAGAGACAGGGACTTCCGATTCAACTCAAACCTTAACGATTCGCTGTCAAATACTTTAGAGTAACCTATAAGGATATCACTGGCATCCCGTATTAATACATGAGGCCTGATGTGTTATTTCTGTAAAATGTATTCTCAACGTTAGTAGGACGCGAGAAAGACACGCGCATGACAGGCACGAATACCACATATTTGTGGGTGACCTGTAGATAGATGAGATGCTATCCCACTTTCGAGGCTGAATCGATCGAGGGGCAGAAGAAACTAGAACGGTGACAACGTAACAATCAGTTCCACACCTTGACCAATGCCTGACCTGGTAAAAATGGTATTGGCCTGTGAGAAGAACTAAGTGCATTGGGGATAGACGACGGCATTGCATAACCGAGTCGCGTGTTACATGTGTCAGTCAAGGGTGTCAGACAAGTGACAAAGGGAAAGTATCTGAATTCTATTTGGAGGTAGTGCTACACGTAAGCACCCCTTCTTTCCTTCTTATTTCGACAAACACATCACATAATCATATACTCAAATGTCATGAACTGTTAGAGGTGTGTCTAGCCAGCCAGATGCATCGACGAGGCGGTGTAGGACTAGCCGCTTTCGATCGGCAAGAACAGTCCAAGCGTTCCTTTGCTCAGCTTTCAACTGCCCTTTCCCAGTCTCAAGTTGATCACCTCCACTCTCAACTTGCACACTTTCGCACCGCGCTTGCCCGTTTTGCCTCCACACATCGCGATTCAATCAAGAACGATCCCACATTTCGGCATGCTTTCCAGCAGATGTGCTCTTCCATCGGTGTTGATCCTCTTGCTGGTCCAAGGAAGGGTGGCTGGTGGGCCGAGATGCTCGGTCTGGGCGACTGGCAGTATGAACTTGGTGTACAGATTGTCGATGTTTGTGTTAGCACACGAGAGCGCAATGGTGGCCTGATCGAGATGTCGGAGCTGGTACGTCTGGTCAGCAAGCTGCGTGGTGTGCATGGAGGAGGGATTACCGAGGATGATGTCTTGCGGAGTATCAAAACTCTGCAACCACTGGGAGCAGGATACCAAGTCATAGAAATAGGTGGAAAGAAGATGGTGCGAAGCGTAGTCAAAGAGCTTGATGAAGATCAGTCAGTCGTTCTCGCGATCGCCCAAGCTGAAGGTGGACGCGTCGTGGAAGATATTTTGGTACAGAGGAAGCACTGGACTCGAGAGCGAGCAAGAGCAGCATTGGAAAACATGGTCCATAGAGATGGACTTTGTTGGCTTGATGATCAAGACGAACTCTGTGGAAGAGCATATTGGGTTCCATCCGCGATGCAATGGGATGTGTAGGACGTGATGATTCATCCAGACAGATACTCCGCGCCATCGTGTAACCCGTTGTCATTTAGCGTACACGACACATGGGGCTAGGTTGTACATACTGTACATTGGTAACTTAGGAGGGCACGGAATGCACGCGCGCAGAATGAGGGGGTCGGCTTTCTCTCATCGTGTCGGATCGTGCTCTGTCAAAGTCCTGTCTGGATGGAAGTACCACGAGGCAAAGGTGGCAGCTACGAGTGCCACCCGTGGCGAAGGTCGAGCAACGCAGTCATGCGCACAGAAGTGTATGTAAAGCATAGATATGAGGAAACGGACTGGTACCGATATTAGTGTACAACTGTAACAGGTAGGAGTCAGTAGTTTTTAGGAACGTGTATAGTGTACTTGAAATGCCCCTTCAGACCTTGGAAGTATGTGATATATAGCACCAATGTACGTGGGCTTATTGAGACCAATCTTCTCGACAAATATCGTCAATACAGTTCTAGAAGCTTCTTTCTCTTGCAATCTCCCGCCGCTCCCTATAATGTACTATACAGTTTGGAGCATGAAGTCACAATCCATGGTTATATCACGTATATTCCGAGCTAAGACTGGATTTAGGCGCAGTCGAAGCTGGCTCAAGGGGTGGTGGCGAAGGGGTTACAGGCGGTTCTGCTATCAAGATACGGAAGATGAGTAAGTAATTCTATCGTATGAGGGGAAAATCAAACGCACGCTGTTCTACGTCGTCAGTTTCACCTGCACCAGTCATACCCTGGACAGCAAGAGTTACCGTCTTCACACCAAGTGATCTTAGATTGATCAGAACGAGGACACCTGTCCTCGAAAACTCAGGAACCAATACGATACGACATCGTGCTTTGGAGCCTTCGCCATTCTTGTCCTGGTCAACTACGATTTTTGTTGCAAAACGCCTCTGATTTCCCACAATATACAGATCAGGGGTCGTTGTAATAATAAACGGATCAGTTCCGAAGTATGGATGACACCAAAGAGTATCCGGGGCTGTTGGTGCCATATGCCGCCATTTTAATGTCGACTCCAGTATGGACAAGCGTGTATTAGGCGGAGAGGGAAGATACTTGAACATATCATCAAGAGGTTGGCCGGAATTAATTAAAAGGTTCCGTTCTAATGGTGGACGATCCGAGGATTCCGATTGACAACTCAATCGTAGATACGCGGGGTTGGTCTCGCAAGAAAAAGTCGGCAGTTTGCCAACCGCTCCAAACATTGCTTTTGGTAACGGTTGTTGGGGCAAAATTGTCCCAGACGGGTCTGATTCGCCCGGGAGGATATGTACTGGAAGTGCGCTGGCGACATCATACAAGTAATCCGAGAGAGTAAGTATAGGATGAGGCGAAAATGTCGTTGTATCGTGACCGTATCGTTTCTGTTTGAAGTGTCAGTAATGTTTTCATAGTCAGGATGAGTTTCTTCACAGATTTTTTCGACGAGGAATCGATATCTCCAGATTCTCCTTTACCAATGGGTACAAGCTGGGCTAAAGAGTTGCCCGCGACGATGAGCCGCGAAATTCGTGCCGCTGAAACTTGTTCTGCGACGCCGCCTTCTTCACCCGTTAGATACTCCACAAGCATTTGTATCTGAGCATCCGGGGGTGAAGGTGAACCGACTCCAAGACCTGAAACGACGGCTATCCATTCATCTGAGACGGAACTGCCCTCTATGAAGAGTGATTGACAAGTTTGTATAGTTACTTAGAGACACTAGGACACACCATCAATATCCATCCCATCTTCCTCTTGCTGAAATTCTTCTAGAGTTTCTTGAGGTGCCATTCCGGAATAGCATAAATCCACAACTTCAAAATCGCCGTTTGGTGTTTCCGCACCCAATGCTCCTACGATAACCCCAGTGACCAGTCGTGCGTTCTTAACATAATCACCGACCAGCCGAATGCGACCTGACTCATCCTCTAACATGACATTGTCTTCTGGAGAATGAAATTTGGAGTTTGGTGGAGGAGGGGGTATCGATTGCTGTGATGAATGCGAGTGAGTGAAGGTCCAATCACTTTCCTGGTGAACAACATACGTCGCGTGCAAGATCTTCTATGACGTTGGGTTTGAGTGGCATGTCCATGTACACCGTGCCAATAATATAGCACATGCGCGACTTGACTACTTCAAGGACTCGAGGGACGAGTATTGGGTTACCTACGGGTTTCCCTTTTCAGCCTCAGTCAACGATGCATTCGAGACCCAGACCCACTTTGATGGCTTCCCCATCGCTTGCGCGCGCGCTCTTCCACGTATTGACGAAGTAGTCGTAGACGAACAAAGTATATGTTGGCATACTGGTGCTTGTAAGACTTGTTGGCGGCAGTGATCTCAAAGGAGGGGTTACTGGCTGGATCGAGAACAGCCGTCGTTGAGCGAGTCAACAAAGGGGGTTCGTGTCTATTCGTTCAGCAATTAGCGTGTCGGGTGAACAGAAATCAAGAGTGTTACCGACATTGGGTCAATGGACGGCATGAGATGTTGACAGAGAAAAGGTGACGTCGCGTGACAGACGCGTTATTTATTCAGGAATAATGACTTGAACGTCTAGTTCTTACAAGGATCGCGTCCTCTCTGCCAGAGAGTCAGAAGATTTTAGAGGTTGCTATACTCAAAAATTCGATGAATTGACATTGGGGCGCACTAGAACTCATCAAAACGATTCAAAAACACTCAAATTCATATTGATACGCTTCGTATTCGTGGAGATATGGCCGTCCGCGTTTTGGAAGGGAAACGACCAATATTTACGTGTGTTGGCAGCCGCGCCAACTATTTCAAAAACAGCAATAACGATGGCATTGGCGCGCAAATAAGTTAAGGGCGGCTTGTACAGCGCCACCTCACTCTGGAACGGGCGCTCATTCAGGTCCCTACATGATGCGCTCTGTGTTCGGGAGTCTAACGTCTTCCCTGTTCCCAGACTTGCCAGATGCATTTCACTCCGTGCTATCAGCATGAAACAGTCACCTTTGAGGTTTTAAATGCCACTCCCACTCCTTTCTCTCGTTGGCTGTCTCCTCACGCTACTGACATGAATGGCACACCCATGGACCCCGTCCACATGTCCTTGGCTTTCCCTTTGCATTTCAAAACGTCTGGACGTTCCACTTCAAGTTTCTGATCCATTGCGCCCTGTGTAATCAAATCGTTCAACCAGACGAAGGACAGGCTGCTTTCCCTAAGAGTCTAATCTGGTACTCTGTTCAAATACCACGTGAGATCATCAGTAAATAAATTTGACTAGCCAACAGTCAGTAACTCTAGAGAGAAATGAGCGGCTTGACAGGTAAAGCCATCCAGGGTTTGACTTTCATGCATCATTCGCCTAACTGATGCCACTCCCGAAGAATAGCATGTGTGGTGTAGGTTAAACCTTGGCCTTTCATCATGTCTGATTCGATCCACCAAAAATATAGACAAGAAAGATATGATAGGGTCATTTCAAACCTTTTGTAATATACATAACGTAACTACAAACGACAGACAGATGACGAGATCAAAGAGAATGTGGTATATAGTTGACGGATGCAGAGGGTATGCCAAAATGATAGACAACAGTAAATGTATAGGTTTGTGTGATGATTGATTTTCGTTCGTCATATGTAGACTGCCACCGCCAATTCCTCTGCGGCGTGCTTTCAACGCTCGGAGCCCCTCAAAGTCGGATATAAAAATCGCCCCTCGCGTCCACATGGGCGTAAGAAGGAACAACCAATCAAGAGAGCCCGTCTGTAGCCATTCATCCATGGTAACATTTTGTTTGAGCAACGTTTGGATGCTCAAACAAAGTGTTGCTGTAGATATCGGGCTGCAGACCGGATCTTTCGGGTTCACGCAACCGCCGGGCATGCACCGATAGGTATTAAAGCACAGGGTCCCTGAAACTGTGAGCGTGGGCTTGACATGTCCATGTTCACGGTTTCGACGTCCTGCGGGTCCTTATGTCGCGTTTGCGAGGATCACGGCGAGGTCTTTTTCACTAGCAGCAGGCAGCTGTCGCGAGCGGGCTTTCAAACGCACTGAAAGTATTGTGAATCATAGGTATTGATCACGTTTAAACAAAAAAAAAATAACGCACGATTCCTATCCAACGTAAGTAAAACGACCTTGACAGCACCTGAAAGCGAAGCGCTATCTGCGATATTCGCTTTCAAGATGGCCGACCGATCGACCCAATGTTCTTCTTGCCATATCGCGGCTCTGAGAATGAGGTCATCCGTATTACGCTCCCAATTAGTGCCGCCCGCAAAGTCGACTTGCTCGGTGCGAATGCTGAGCGTAGAGAGGTAATTTCCCTTCGATGTCTGCACCTTGAGTGATATGGAATGCGAACGGATGTGAGTCGAAATGTACGTCATCGCATTTTGCGCTGCCTCGCTGAGCTGTGGAGAAGTGTTCGAAGAGAGACCATCAAGCTCCATGATGACGGGGAGAGGCACGATAACTGTCCAACGCAGGGTCTCCACAACGGAAGCAAACATGGAAAGAGAAGAAAGGAGGATATTAGTGTCAACGACGAGCACTGAGTAACCGGCCACGATATGAAGCTGAGGACGAGTGTCCACCGGTATTCGTGGGGACAATCTTGCACGGCGGCGCGGCGGTGATGAAGCGCCGACGCCGTGCTGAGCGGATTGAAGTAGGCTTTGCAGATATCTTCGGCGTGCCTATCATCATAAACTGTTGATCAGGGCAATCATTTAAGAGATATAAAAACTGACCTTCAATTCCTTGACCTCGGGGGTATCGTTCTCGTCGTCGTCGTCGTCGTCGGACAGAACATCGCCAGCAGATTCGTCGTCAATGTCCATAAAATCGTCATTCGAACGAGGTCCCAATCTTCTCTTTTCCTCTTCCTCCCGCTCAATACGGTCTTGCTCACGCCACTGATGCACCTTCTCCGCGAGTCGCCCTTCAACTCTCCAATCCCTCGTCCCATTAACCCACGTAAACCCATCCACCAATCCTGCAATGGTGACCGCACTCCTCACAATCCTCGTCCACCGCTTCTTAATGACATCTCCCCCCTTATGTCCTCCGCTCTTGTCATCGTCATCATTACCATCATCGTCCTCAATACGTCCATCCGTCATCTCCCACGCCCACTCCTGCTCCTCAAGGACCTCAATCTCCGCTCTTCTATCCTCTCCGCTCTTCCAATACCCCCTCTCAAACACACTCCTACCAACCCACTCCATTCCCCTCACGCACCAATCCTCTGGCAACGGTGGCGCCGTCCCACTCGTCAGCATCACCCATCTCGCACCGGGCTCGCTTTCTCCATCCAACAACCCCTGTTTTGTCATGACAGTCCTCGGAACCCTTGCAAAGAATCCCGCGAGCTCCTCCCACGGCACTGCGCGCTCGAGCGTTCTCAACGCCTGCGGATTCTTCAGCACCGTCGCTAGGAACGTTAGCATGACAGAAAGGTAGGGGTTGACGTTTGGGCGCGCGAAACCGTGTGATTTCGTACGGATTGGGTGTTGTAGTACATAAGAGAGCATTGAAAACGCAAGTTGGAGAGCGTACTTGAATGATACCGGGTATTCGCGAGCGGACCCTTCGATGTCAACCTCTGTCGTGGGAGGTGAGAGTTGATCATGGGCTGCAGCTCGATTACTTGAGATACGCGGCGAGCTATCGATATCCATCTTTTCGTCTTCGAGAACAGGAGACTTCGTGATGACAGTCGTCTCGGTGGCAGTGGAGACACTTTCCTTGCCGCTCATGCGGCCAAGAACGCTCCCAGGGCGACCATACTCGAAGATTGTACCAATGTTTATGATGGCCATCATGATCCATTCGCGCTCCTCAAGGTCCTCCATGAACAGACGCTCAATAAATCGGGCAAGGGTGGGGGTAAAATCGTCAAGTTGTACATGAGTGAAAAGCATCCCATGGAGAAGAACGAAAAGATCGCGAGAATGGGTATCAGGATGTGCTCGACGCGTCTGATTCTCGACGCTCCAGATAGGCAGGACGGATTCACGAGAGGTAGAGAAGGCATGCAGCGTTATCATACTATAAACAATTGTCAAACAATTGTCGTGAGACCAAGCACATCTAACGAACCTCTTGACAAAATGATATACCCCCTTAAGTTCCTCTTTTTCACAATCACGGCACAAAAGCCCGAGATGATGGTGTAATTTGCCCGTACCAGGCTGCTGCGCCAGGCCAGCTCCATACCAATCCCTAGCGATATTGCGCCACCGCTCCGCCTCTGGCTCAACCACCAGTTGTCTAGCAGCCGCAATACCCACCGATGGAGAAGGACTATCGTCGATCCGCGCAGCTGGTCTACCGCTTGTCGATCCTTTCGATATTTTAGGCGGCTTCAGCTCGTCATCTGGAGTAGTGTCAAAGGCGACAACATCATTCACCTCCTTAAGGGTCAGTTTTCGGCCCGGAGTCATTGTGGCCTCACGGCCACTGACCATTGCGGCAACGGCCATACGATAACGGGCAAGTTCACCGAGAGCCTCTATCCAGCCGCTCTTGAATTCAGACAGCGTTGGTTCCTCCAAAAGTCCCGTATAAAAAGTATAGGCATAATAGAAGAAATCCTGCAAATGCTCGAGAGCGAGAGTAGAAGTGAGGGAGTCGCGTCGAAGAGACTCGAGAAGCTTGAAGAATGCATAAGTCCATAACCGCGAGATGATGTTGTATCTGGTGGGAATGTTCCGCAGTGATGCGGGCACCGTGGGCGCGAGGGAAAGCTCAAGGAGTGAGTGGATGTACTCGGCCAGCCTACGGAGAATAAGACTGGGATCATGATGAAATACCAAGAAGCACCTACTGTTTGTGGTTGGCGATCTGCACTTTCCACTTTTCGCGCTCAAGGTCTTCGCTGGACGTTGGGGTACTAGTCTCGGGCTGCTTACTTTTAAGGGTCACTCTGGGCTCATTGCGAGCTAAAACACCGTCTTCTGGGTCGCGATCAAATGAATCCTCCGATTGAATTTTTGATTCGAGGTTGGTGATGGCACGATAGATCTTCTTGAGTTGTACGGCGTATCTATTGGTACCGTCTTCACTTCTGGTTCCGCTGCCGCCCGGACGATCAAAGAGATCAGAAGAGGTAGAAGAGCCGTCGGTTGTCGAAGAAAGTGTGAATGCGGAAGAAGAAACGGAGTTGGCATAGGAGGAAGTGGACGAGGCAGAAATGTAGTCGCCAGAAGACTTGGAAACGGGCCGATCACGGGAAGGACGGGCTAGAACAGAGAACCGAACAGGGTCGTCTTTCCTAGGATCAAAGAGTTGGCGAGGAAGGGTATCGCGGTTATGATCGCGGTCTCGATGGGGGCGGGAGCTGCTGTCAAACATGAAATCTGGCTCTGTAGTATGGCGCATGGGTATGGGGTCAGTAGAGGGGTCGAAGAGCTTTGCAGAGGAGCGTGCGTGCGGTGCAGGGGAGGAAGATATCTTGAGGCGGCGGGAAAAGTCAACATGGTCGGCCTCGACGGGACGACGTGGACGGGGAGAGCGAGATACAGGCTGCGCCACAGTTGCTGGAGGAGGAGACGTAGCAGTTGGTTGCTGAACAGAGCGATCGCGAGCCCGAAGCGCGCTGGCAAAGGAAGTAAGTAAACATGAGAAATTAATAATGATGTAGAGCTGGACTTGCCCTGCATTTCTGCGCTGAAGAGCAGTGAGCTTCTCGTAGAGGTCAGTAGGCTGGACGTCGCGGTGTTCCCTGTTCTTGGGCCGAAGACGTTCTGCCATGTCGGTGGGAACAAGACGACCAGCGAACGCCGATTTTGCAAGCCTGCGCAGCCAGAACTCTCTCCGCAGCACGGTGACCACGTGACCGGCCCGGGCAGCTGTCCGCAGTCACCGCTCGCAGCGCAGCAATGAATTAACTTGGTATTGCTGCCTCGGTCGATTAATCCTCCAGAGCTCCAGCTGACTGCTCGCAGCATCCAAGGCCATAAACTCATGCTTTATGACTGGCCCACCACAAACTCCTCTGCTTTTTGCCAGCAAAATCTCTGAAACTCTAGGAGTCTCTGCCTATCTCAAGCTCGAGGTCAATTGCTTCAATCAATTCAACCAGTTACTTACATTCCAGCAGAACCTCCACCCATCACACTCATTCAAATATCGCGGCCTCTCCCTTTTTGCCCAACGTGCACTACAAACACACGGGCCCGCAGTCCACCTGATAATCGCGTCCGGCGGAAACGCAGGCCTCGCAGTCGCATGCGCAGCAAATGCTCTAAACATTAAATGCACCGTATACCTGCCAACAGGCGCTGCGCAAACCACCTTAGATATCCTGCGTCGGCAAGGTGCAGAGGTAATTGTCACGGGCCGCTTCTACGCAGAAGCGCTACAGGCAGCGCAGGCTCATGTCGACCGTGAATTCCCCCACGCGTGAGTCGAATTGACGTGAATTTCTTTTTCTACAGATAAACTTTGACTGCGTAAGTGTGATGGCTCCAGCCTACGATCACGAAACTCTATGGGAAGGTCACGGTTCAATGGTGTCCGAAATATCATCTCAACTCTCCTCTAAACCCGACGCAATATTCTGCAGCGTCGGCGGGGGAGGTCTACTCGGCGGACTCATCCACGGATGCAAACAAATCGGATGGGACGATGGTGCGCGTTTAATTTTCCGCCCCTCGAGCCCGGTAACAACATTTCTCAGTCCCTCTCATTACGCTCGAAACTATCGGCTCCGATTGTTTCTTCCACTCCATTTCCTTAAACTCTGGGAGATTTAACAGCGTCAAGAAATCGTTACCCTCCGACGTGAACGCGGTTGAAGATACGGATCACGGAGTGACGCTAGCACACTTCACCAAGTTCTCCTCAAAAGCCTCTGGCTCGCTCGGCGCCTCACAGCCCTCCCCAAGCGTGGTCAAGATGGCATTGTCTAGACCGGGCAATGTCGTGTGCGCTAGTGTACCGGACGAACTGAGCATGCAGGTTCTCGGAATGTTTACAGGTACGTGATGAGGAAGGACATCTGCAAGGTAATATAAATAACTCAGCATCTTGGACAGACGACCATAAGCTACTAGTCGAGCTCGCGTGCTCTGCAACCCTAACTCCCGCCTACAAACCCGCGTTATTCGACAGGTTAGTGCCCCTCAAGGCCTCCGGCGAAAAGCGGACGGTAGTTTTCATTGTATGCGGGGGGTTCAAGATATCACTGGACGACGCGGTAGAATACAGACGTCTTGCGGACGAGGACAAGGCCCGCGGAGGGTCTTGGAGTGTCTTGATGGATGATGGAAGCACGTTCGCAGTGGAAAAGTAAGAGATGGGATTGCCACGGTGGTAATACACGTCAGAAAGATACTTTTATACATCTACAGATATGATTTAACTGGTAAGAAAAGATGATTTGAGGAAACACACTAGAATTTTTCAATTTTGTTTTCCAGCCTCTTCCGCATCACGCGCTGCCTTCTTAGCCAGCCTCTCAGCTCGTATTCTGTTTAATTCATCCCTTAATGCGCTTTGGTCTTTTGGAAGTTTCTGGAGTCAACGTTAGGCATATTTTTTTCTTTCACGTATACAGCATGAAAATACGTACCTGTAGAGTTCTTTCAGCAGGTGGAAAGAGCTTGTCGCGGTACTGCAGACATTTAGTTCTTGAGTTGAACAGTCACCAGTCGTCGTGGGACTCACAGGAACGACATGCTGTTTATACCAGTCGGGGTCACCGAAGTGCACCAGGGCAGCGATAGGGACGAATAGATACAATGAGAACTTGAAAATTTCGAGATTTGGGCCGCCCATGATAAAAAGGACAATGGTAAGAGAAGAGGTGAGCTTTGCTCACAACACATGTTTGGCAAAGACCGGAATTATAAATAGCACACGGGACGGACAAGCGCAGACGCCGTATACGCTATTGATGGCGTGTGTTCAGAGAATGGTTTTTAGTACACAAAAGAATGAAATCCAAAATTTAAGTACAATACAGAGATTCGAATCACTATTAAAGTTCGACCTCCCGAACACCATCCTTGTCGACCACCTTGACTTTATACTTTCCCGGAGAAACAACTAATCGCTTGGCCACCTCGTCTATGCAGCGCTTGAGCGTAGCAAGTCCCTCTTCTAGTGTTGCTTCGGGATCATGATACCTAGAAGGGCAGCCAGTAAGCAACGATGGTGATCAAAATACCACCAACAGCGTCACTGTCAAGGACGAGAACAAGAACAAAAGACGTGCCTATCGAGTAAACTCAAAGCAAAGTAGCTTCCATATCCATGAGCAGCAAATGGCACCTCCGTCGATGTGCCAAGGTAATCTACCCAGTAGAGATGGGGTGTATAGGTCGCGGTGTCATAACCACCCAGAAGAAGATTGACAGAGTAGGGTTTGCGCGAACGAAGCGATTCAGCGAGCGACCTTCGGATCCATGATGCAGCAGCAGACGGGCGGAGGGGGTAGAGATTGCGTATTTGGTATAGACGGATGTTGCGCTCGACGTATTCTGCGAACTGGACAGTATCACCTAGCAGCCATACAACATAAGTGTATTTGACGAGGTTAGACGAGACGGAGACGTACCTGGCTCGCCAGAGTAGGCCATGAGCAGATGAGGACTGAGAGTCTTGATTTTGTCCTCGTCTACCTTCATCTTGACTATGGACCGTGCGGCGGTAGTGTCTGCAGCGACAATAACATATCCCTTTCCTGTAATTGCAAATGAAGTTTCCATTATGGAACTGGGAAGAGAGCGATGAGGTTGACGAGAGCACTGGAATTGCAATTACGCGTCGAGAGCAAACGAGAGCACACGCGTTCTCGGACATTTCCGAAGCTGACCCTATTTTAGGGTTCAGATTGGGTGGCATCATCATCGTCTATAAGTAACGCCTTCGATATCATGATATCCATTCGCATCCTCCTTTGCGTTCGACCCCATGGCAGATACGAGTCTCAAGAATAGACGTCAGTCTGATTATGTCTATTTTCTGCAATACCGAACAAGATGGTGAGGTCTTATGATGAACTTCTGCAACGCCCGCCAACGAACAGCTCAGGAGCGACAACGATCAGTACTCTCATATAAACAACTCCATTTACTATCACCTATTTGATTCCATCGTCAACACGTACTTGATTGAACACTGTGGATTACAACCCAACAAATCCTCATCAATAGGGTTGGTCGTTTCGTCTTACTGCCAGGTGCGATCTGTCCGGTCGCTGCGTAGACTTTACCGATCACGAAGGAAATCCAGTTTTTCACGCCTCTGTCGTTCCCACAAGTTCTAAACTTGGGACTTCGCGTCAGCAAGCTGGGAACGAGCTCGGTCACTTACGAAGCCGGTGTGTTTGAAGAAGGCAATGACGTGCCAGCTGCCGTTGGTGGATATACACATGTCTTTGTGGATAGTGTGACGCGAAAGAGTACACCAATGAACGAAGTCATGAGGACTGGTTTACGGAACCTCTTTGCGCAAAGTCCATGTCAGTCAAACGCCAAATTATAACCATACATAATTCATATTTGATAAACTGCGCCGATGTATATAATTCTGCTGTCCTACTTGCGAAGCACATGGGTCTCACGGCGGTACCATATGCGAGGCACGACTGTCTCCACACCGGTCTCAGCCGTTCACCAATCAAAACAAGGACATGTGGGCCGTACATCGACATCATGTGGAGGGAGCCGAAAAACGATTTGTTAATATATCATGACATCACTCCTCTCAGCGCGCATATAAGGTACCAGTTCACCGCTATCGCTCTACTCCCGACTACCTATGGCCCTCTCCAAGGTATGCAGTCCACGTTCTCTCTACTTGACAGCGCTCCAACCACTTCTCAGCGTGTCAATCCTGAACATCTTATTAGAACATCCCATGTAAGTTTGATTTATATGGTATCTGACCTTCCCAATAACTCAACTTCCTTCTAGGACAAGAAGCCCCATTGTCATGGTCTGACCAAAGCCAATATGAATGAACTTCACCATACTTATGGCTCTCGCTACGGTACCAACCCTGTTCCCAAGTACAAGATCGCCTCAAAGGTGCATATGCTCGTGTTACTCGTTGCTTCATCTTCCCTGACGTGACATAGGGCATCAGTGCAACCTCAGCATATCAAATCATTCACGACGAGCTCAGTTTGGGTCAGCCTTGATATGTATCTTCGTCTTCCTTTTCTGATTATTTTAGATGGCTCTCCGGTTCTCAACCTGGCGTCCTTCGTACACACCTGGATGCCTCCTGAAGCCGATAAATTATTCCATGAGAACGTCTCCAAGAACTTGATCGGTTAGTTCTATTTCAGTATCTACGCTGTTGTCCTGACAATTCTCACTCATCAGATACTGATGAATATCCTGCAACTCGTGAGTTCTATTTTAAGAGCCGGTTCTCGTATCTAATAATATCCACAGAGGCGTTGCATACCCGATGTTGGTTCATCGAACTCTTTTTTTCGCTCACGCATTGAACTACTATTCATAGGCGTTTCTATCCTTGCTGATTTGTGGCACGCTCCTTCGGCGAAAAATGCGATTGGAACAGCAACAACGGGATCATCTGAAGCCATTCAGCTTGGTGGTCTTGCTATGAAGAAGATCTGGCAGGCTAAGCGTAAGGCTGCCGGCAAGAACATCCATGAGCCTGGGTAAGTCCTTCCAGAACGCTTTGCTACAGTCGGCTAACGAAACTCGTTCTAGCCCCAATATCGTTATGGGCGCTAATGCTCAGGTCGCGCTTGAGAAATTTGCTCGCTATTTTGACGTTGAATGCAGACTGGTCCCTGTATCCGTTGAAAGCCATTACAGACTCGACCCGAGCAAGCTCATGGAATATGTTGACGAAAACACTATAGGTGTCTTTGTCATCCTTGGCAGTAAGCCTTTAATGCTTTAACGCTTGATCGATATCGGCTCACGGTGTCTGTCTTCTATCAGGTACCTATACTGGCCATTATGAACCTGTGAAGGAGATTTCTAATCTCCTTGACGAATATGAGGCTAAGACAGGGATTTCTGTACCCATTCATGGTCAGATCATTTGTTTTACTATCTTGGTGTGTTACTGACATTGTTCTTGAAGTTGATGCTGCATCTGGTGGATTTGTTGCTCCGTTCGCAACGGTAAGGCAACGATACATGCAATGTACTGGCTGTCTGACAGAAAATTCTATAGCCCAACCTGCTGTGGGACTTCAAGCTACCCCGAGTTGTTTCGATCAACACGTCGTATGTTCATAGCTACCCTTCAAGTATCTATACTTCTAAACCCAATTCCAAGGGGTCACAAGTTTGGCTTGGCATACGTTGGCGTCGGTTGGGTTATCTGGAGAGACAAGGCTCATCTCCCGAAGGAGCTCATCTTTGAGCTTCACTACCTCGGTTCTATCGAGTACTCCTTCTCGCTCAACTTTTCTCGCCCGGCAGCTCCAATCATTGTTCAATATTTCAATCTCATTCACCTTGGCTTTGAAGGCTATCGTGCAGTCGCTCTGGATGACCTCAGGAATGCTCGCCTTCTGAGTCGCGCTCTGGAGGCTAGCAAGTACTACACCGTCTTGAGTGATATCCATCGCAAAATTGCGGGACCTTCGGAATCTTTGAGAACGGCAAACGAAGACGATATTGAGGTGAGATTTCTTTTACCCAGTCTCTACATCGTTTCGTTGTTCATCTATACTTCAAGCTCTATCACCCGGGACTTCCCGTAGTATCATTCCGTTTCTCGGACCAGTTTAAGGAGAAGTATCCCGATATTCAACAGCGATGGATTCAAACCCTTCTCAGAGCTAAAGGATGGTGAGTAACATAGTTTCCATTCGACATTCATTCGATCAATTTACACAATGCCAGGATTGTGCCCAACTACGAACTCCCTCCTGTTCTCGAACAAGTCGAGATCCTTCGCGTGGTTGTAAGAGAAAATATGACTGAAGTTGTAAGTCATCGACCCTTAATTTGTGTCAACCTTCCTTAAAAGGCATCGCAGCTAATTGACCAATTGGTCGCCGATCTGGTAAGACAGATAAGCAGTAGTATTGAGCATTACTTACACGAGAGACACAGATGGAAGTGACGGAGTCGCTCGTATATGCCGGGGCCCCTTCGCAGCACTCGTCTAACGTGCTTGATAAAGTAGGACAGAAACGCAGTAAGATTGAACAGCATGCTGGAAGCTTGGAGCATGGCTCGGGCAATGCGTCCTCTGGTACATATGCTAGGACGTGCTAAGCAGAGTGTTTGATCAGACAGGCGAACATTCCAACATACATAGCGTTCAAGTTTCTGATGTACTATAGATGATCATCGTTGTCAACATACTGCCTTGACATTTGTAGTCGCCTGTTAGTTAATTCTGGAATCGAGAACGTCGCCATCGTTTGGATGGCAGGACCAACAAAGCTCAAGGTGAAGACGACTGAACCAACAAAGCTCAAGGAGATGACGGCTGAAAGCTCAAGGTGAAGACGGCTGAAAGCTCAAGGTGAAGACGGCTGAAAGCTCAAGGTGAAGACGGCTGAAAGCTCAAGGTGAAGACGGCTGAAAGCTCAAGGAGATGACGGCTGAAAGCTCAAGGTGAAGACGGCTGAAAGCTCAAGGTGAAGACGGCTGAAAGCTCAAGGTGAAGACGGCTGAAAGCTCAAGGTGAAGACGGCTGAAAGCTCAAGGTGAAGACGGCTGAAAGCTCAAGGTGATGACGGCTGAAAGCTCAAGGTGATGACGGCTAAACCAACAAAGCTCAAGGTGATGACGGCTGAACCATCAAAGCTCAAGGTGAAGCCGCCCCCTATGTCTTGTTGGGTGACATCAGGTGACATCATGGTCGTAACCCGGGGTATTACTTAACTGCGCACAGGAGTATATCCAACCATCATGGCCCTCTCCAAGGTATCTCGAGAACTGAGTACTTCTCGCTTCTCGCTGAACTGATCTATCATCCTACAGCACGTAAATCCCGACAGACTTATCAGAGAATCTCATGTCAGTCAAGTTCATCCTTGGACGCCACAGCAATGATTCTGATCAATCTCACCTCAGGACAAAAAGTCTCATTACCATGGCCTAACCAAAGCCAATCTAGGTCAAATAGAACATGCCTATGGTGCTCGCTACGGTACCAATCCTATCCCAAAGTATAGGATTCCTTCGAAAGTATGCCCGCATTTATGAATGATCGATTGGTCTTTCTTGACACGACATAGGGCTTGAATGCAGAGGCTACATACCAGCTGATTCACGACGAACTCAGCCTCGGTTGGTGAAGTCTTATCTCCTTTTCATCGGTCCTTACAAATCTTAGATGGTTCCCCTGTCCTGAACTTGGCGTCTTTTGTGTCAACCTGGATGCCCCCTGAGGCAGACCAACTCTTCCAAGAGAATGTCTCCAAAAATCTCGTTGGTCAGCTACGTTGCCATAACTATCGATCTTAATCTGATAATATGCATTAGATACCGATGAGTACCCCGCAACACGTGAGTATACTCGACAGTAAAGCGGCTTTCCATCTCTAACACTCCCTTCAGAAGCGGTACATACTCGATGTGGGATGATATACTTTCATTACATGCTCTTCCGTTCACCACATTCTCATAGGCATTTCGATCCTAGCGGACTTATGGCACGCTCCTTCAGCAAAGAATGCGATTGGAACGGCAACAACTGGTTCGTCGGAGGCAATCCAGCTCGGCGGTCTTGCCATGAAAAAGATTTGGCAAGCTAAGCGCAAAGCTGCTGGAAAGAGTATTCATGAGCCTGGGTAAGATGGCGTTCGCGTTCTCCAATATTTTGCATATATTGAACCACCTTCATAAGCCCCAACATCGTCATGGGTGCGAATGCCCAGGTCGCACTGGAAAAGTTCGCGCGATATTTCGAGGTTGAATGTAGACTCGTCCCTGTGTCTGTCGAAAGCCACTACAGACTTGACTCGAGTAAAGTCATGGAATATGTGGACGAGAACACGATTGGCATTTTCGTTATCCTAGGGAGTAAGACTTTCAACTTCTTCTCTAAACAAACTCTCACTGCGCCACATAGGTACCTACACTGGTCATTATGAACCTGTGAAAGAGATTTCTGATCTCCTCGACGAATATGAAGCCAAAACAGGCCACTCCGTTCCCATTCACGGTCGGGTTGTCCTCTCGACATCCACGATATCAATCTGACGTTTTCCAAAGTTGATGCCGCTTCTGGAGGTTTTGTTGCTCCCTTCGCGACAGTAAGCTTGTTGAGTGTAATCACGACGCTGGCTAATCTATGTCTACACAGCCCAAACATGTATGGGACTTTGAGCTTCCTCGGGTCGTGTCAATCAACTCGTCGTATGTCTTTCTCCGTCTTTGTGTTGACTACTGCAGCATCGAACTCTTGCAATTGCCAGAGGACATAAATTTGGACTGTCTTACGTTGGCGTGGGATGGGTGGTTTGGAGGGATAAAGCTCATCTCCCGAAGGAGCTTATCTTCGAGCTTCATTACCTCGGTTCGGTCGAGTACTCCTTCTCGCTCAACTTCTCCCGCCCCGCAGCTCCAATCATTACTCAGTACTTCAACCTTATCCACCTCGGCTTTGAAGGTTATCGCAAGGTCGCTCTTGCCGATCTCAAGAATGCTCGTCTCCTGAGTCGCGCACTAGAAGCTAGCAAGTACTACACTGTTCTGAGTGACATTCATCGCAAGGTTTCCAGTTCTTCGGAAACTTTGAAGGCCACCAGTGAAGAAGACCCTGAAGTAAAATCTGTGCCTTCCCGTTCTCTGGTTTTTACTGATGGAAATTACAAGCTCTATCACCCAGGTCTTCCTGTAGTGTCGTTCCGTTTCTCGGACGAGTTCAAGGAGAAGTATCCCGAAGTCCAGCAACGATGGATACAAACGCTTCTGAGAGCAAAAGGATGGTGAGTCAATTGGTTCCAACTCACCATCAAATCTAAGCGATACCAGGATCGTGCCCAACTATGAACTGCCTCCCGCTCTTGAACAAATCGAGATCCTTCGCGTGGTTGTAAAAGAAAGCATGACAGAAGTGGTGAGTTGCAACTCTCAGATCGTTTCAATCTCCTCAACTGGCGTTGCAGCTCGTCGATCAATTTATCGCCGATCTAGTAAGTAAAACAAACAGTAGTATCGAGTAATTCTTACAAGAGGGGCACAGATGGAAGTAACGGAGTCGCTTGCAGATGCTGGAACCCCTTTGCACGCACTCAATATGCTTGATCAGGTTCGACACAAGCGGAGCAAGCCCGAACATCACGCTGGGGCTCTGGAAGAAGGCTCGGGTGAGAAGTCGTCTGGAACTTATGCACGGCCGTGTTGAAGCAAGTGGGAAATTTGACTTTGAATATTGAATCTTTGTATATTACACAACTCTCTTCTTATCTGACGTTTCAATTAAATGATGAGAGGGCCGCTTTTCCTACCCGAAAATCGTCAGTTAAAATAACCTCTCAAGTTCTCTGATCCCTCAGCAGAGGCAAACTACTCTCAAGATCTTTCCTGCCCACTTCCTTAGGCAACTGTACGCTGAGACTCTTATTGACAACTTCATCGGAGTCGTTTGACACTTGGAAAACGGGGTGATTCCCGGAGTCGCTAGGGAACAGTGGGATGTAAGTGCCGATGCCAGGGGTCATTCCAAGACGCTCCTGGAAGAACTGCCGCCGGAGTAATAGCATACCGGCAAGGTACGCCACGGGAAGTGCCTAAGGAAGAGATATAGATAACTTGGGTGTCCAATGCCCTACTGTTAAAACTCAATACTTACCACTACCAAAATCTTCCATAGCATATGGCACCAATGTGCGATGTGAGAGTCACCTGTCGTAGACATCCTCCATTCTCTCATGCCACTGAGTACCTGGACATATATTGATAAGGACGTGCATGAGTCTAATAATAGGTCGTACCTGGGCAAATGCGATTGCGATGATTGAAAGGCCTAGAATGACATGAAAGATATTGGTAGGTGGGTGGAGACGCGTGATAGACGGGGCATTCTCTCTCCGCCGGTGGATATAGCGTCCTAAGGCTATCTGAACGTAGTATAAGGCCACAAGTAGAGCACCTGTAATCTGTTAATCGTAAGCATATCTAATTGAGGAGTCAACTGAGCCCTTGCCTGATGTATGTCATCGAACAAACGTCTTCCCTCTTGACTGAATACAGATATAAGGCCAACAATCCATCCCAGGGTGATAACTGAAAATGCTACGGAGAAGTTGATCGTCTTGTGGACCCCGAACCACTTCGAAGTCAATGTCCTTCCCCACCGTGCAGAAAGCACTCCGGCGGGTAATAAAATCAGGAAGCCAATAGAACCGAGAAGACCGTGCATGATGATTATTTTTTGGTGCTTTTCATGTTCTGAAGTCCCGAGTATGTGGCCACCAGTCTCATCTTCATGCGGTGCAGGTTCAACTGTCGGAACATACTCAGGCATTGTTCCTCCGAGATTCACCCTGAGAGAGCCAGCTATATAATGCTGGGCGAGCTCCGAATAGGAGGGCTTTTCAGGACGAACTTTGCCATAGGCCCAGATAAGGTATTCGGTCGGATTGCTCCAAGACATTACCGTTTTGTTAACGGGAATGGAAAATGCGAGGGTCTTGACAGCTTTAGGATGCCAGAGCTGTCGAACTTCCTCAATACTGAGCTTTACTTCGTGTGAAAAAGGACTGACAGTGGAAACTCTCGGTTCCGCAATTTCTGCACGTCGTGGAGGGTACTCTTCTGGTAGAGGCTCGAAATGCCCAAGGGCCATCCTTTGAGACAATGTTATCGACCCGTCTTCATTGGGCCACATGATTACCATGTGAGTGTCTTGCATTCGCCAACCAAAACCCCTTGTAAAATATAATGAGCACACGAGGACAGCGGCAGAAGTCATTGTTACAGAGCCAGCCATCCTAGAGGTTCCTTCAAAGCGGTCATTTCGTCTGCCATAAAGTTGGGAAAGAATCATACAGTCGAGGGATGCTCCAGCACTCACAAGTCACTACATCATCGCGGACTGTTGCATTCACACAAAGATAGAATCCACAATGGCCGTCTCCCTGAAGGGCGCGCACCGACGGAATTATTCTAAGCGAAGCGAACTCGACAAGGGCCAGAACATAAAGAAAGAGAAACATTTCAGGTTATGCTCAGATACACCAGATACGTTTGCAGTTATATAGGCAGCTGCCATCCAGACTCTCAGGAAACGTGCGAAACATAGCGATTCGGTCCAACGAGATTGGAGGGAATACATCCGATGCGTGAGAGCGGCGAGCGTCGTGGGATAGCTAAAGCTTTTGGATGAATCAAACGCGTCGCGTGTTTCCGATTCGCGTCATGTTGCGGGCTAATTTACACGTGACTTGATAATTTTCTATCTCTACTCGTAAATCCAGGACTCGAGAGCACTGCTGTACTGAGTGAGACCCTCAGGGAACCACCTGTGTAAGATATCACCAGTAAGGAAACAGACATCAGAACGATCGATGGAAACTAACAGCTTGATTTCCTTCTCAGCACTCTCAACAGAGTCAGAGCCGTGGATGATGTTACGGCCGACAGCGAGGGCAAAGTCACCACGAATGGAGCCTATACACGCGATGGACACAATCAGATGAGCCTCGCTGATCATGACGCAAAGACGCACCGACGGGGGACTGGAGGGGGTTGGTAGCACCCAGCATGGCACGACCGGTCTTGACAGCATCAAGACCTTCCCAAACACAGGCGACGACGGGTCCAGAGGCCATATATTTGACCAAGCCGGGGAAGAAAGGCTTCTCCTTGAGGTCAGCGTAATCTAGAAATTATGAATAAGATTCGACAGGGACAGATAAGATAAGATTAACGTTTCTCAAGGTGCTCTTCAGTGGCCTGGACGAGCTTGAGGGCAACGAGCTTAAAGCCACGCTCCTCAAACCTCTGGATGATCTTGCCAACGAGTCCGCGCTGGACACCGTCGGGCTAGGGGTAGATCCTCAGCGACGGCTGCACGACAGAGAATAGGGATAGCAGACCTTGATCATGATGTAGGTGCGTTCAAGATTAGACATGACTGAGGATGGAGGAAGAGGATAGAGTAGAAATCGAGCACTGAAGGAATTTATAGGCGTCGATTATCAAAATCGTCGATCAGCTTGATGTCTGCCACGTTTTGCAAATACACGCACACACAACTCCGGAAACATCCGCTCCGGGCGACGAGCACAAAGTCTTCAACATCGTTCACTCTAAAATGCTCTTTGGTCCCCTTAACGCTTCCTTGGCGCCCTGTATCAGGTCTTCCAAGACTCTGACTCGGTGGCTCAAGCCTGTAGCCAACTGGTATGCCCACGCTTCTGGATACAGGAAATACGGCTTTAAATACGATGATCTCCGTGCGTCTACCGAACTTCGCGCGTTCTCACTCAATAACCACTTGTACAGTCGTTGAAGAGCGTGATGATGTTCAACGGGTATGGAAACTTCCATGATGTGCCAGCAATGACATCTTTATTCCCTCAATAGGCTCTTACTCGTTTGACTGTCCGTGAAAAGTACGACCGTGCCTTCCGCCTGAAGCGCGCCTCTCAGGCCAGCGTCCTTCACGCGCCCCTTCCTAAAGAGCAATGGACCTCACCGTCAGAAGTATGTGTTGGCCTATTCCGTCGACGTTGAAAGTTTGATGAAACTTGTCATTAACAGGACATTCGCTACCTCAAACCTCACGTCCTCAACGTCGTCAAGGAAGACTCTGAGAGGCAGTACTGGGACACCCTTGATGTCAAGAGGAATTAGATTGCTCGAGTTCATGCTCGCTACTCCTTAATGACAAAGTACTAAAAACACTGCAAATCAAGTGTTTTTGAGTGACGTGCGTGAACTCTTGTGTGTATCCCTCATATTTTGGTCATTCGTCTTGAGTGCTGCAAGCTGCTAGCGCTGTCTCTCAGAAGCAGTGCAGTCACTTTGATATCGATTGTAATGTAGAGACAGTCTAAGTTACTGGAGTTGACTCCCCTCTCTCGACCCAAATCTACAAATGAATAGCTTTACGAAGAGGCGATGCGAGAGGTCCCTTGCCCTTGTAGAACTGGATAACCTTCTTGCCAACGGTGGCAATATTGGAACCAGTGATGCCGAACTTCTCATATACCTCTTGATATGGTCCAGACGCACCCCATGCAGCCAGACCAAACTGTTCGTGACTGTACTTCGCCCATCCAGCAGTCTAAGAAGAAGACAACTCAATACTAGCTAGGGTGTCTATCAGAAACAAAAATACATACCGAAGCAGCCTCAAGGGAGAGGACGGGAGCACCATCTCTGAGAACACTCAACCTATATTCCTCATCCTGCTGATCGAAAGTCAACCAAGAGGGCAGAGAAACAATTCGAGTCTTAATGCCCTCAACCTTGAGTTTACCAGCCGCTTCTAGGGCAATGGCAACCTCGGAGCCGGTCGAGACAATGGTGAGATCCTCATCGGCCTCCTCATGCAGGACGTATCCACCACGGAGAGCAGCCTGGATGGAGGAGCCCTCGAGGTTGGGCAAGTTCTGGCGGGAGAGAGACAGAACGGAAGGGGTGTGCTTCGAATTTACGGCAACGTAGTAGGCAGCAGAAGTCTCGTTGCCATCAGCCGGACGCCAGAAGTTCAAGTTGGGTGTTGCACGGAGACCGATGGCAGTCTCGACAGGCTGGTGAGTAGGACCGTCCTCGCCAAGACCAATAGAGTCGTGTGTAGCTGGGTAACAAGTTTATCAATCAATAATATGGAGGTGGCGCAACATAGTTCTTGCTCACCGACCCAGATGACCTGGTGGCCGCTAAGAGCCGACAGCCTCACAGCACCAGAGGCATATGAAACGAAGTTCTGACAGTAGAAGTAAAAACTTAATCAAGTGTAACAAACAAATGAATAGGTGCGAGTTACCAGGAAGGTGGCAACGAAGGGAATGATACCACCATAGGCGTGGAGACCATTGGCGATGGCACCCATGGCGTGCTCACGAACACCATAGCGGATATACGTACCAGCGTAGGTACCAAGACCAGTGCTCGGGGGCTGGAAGTCGACACTTCCCTTGACCTTGGTCAAGTTACTGCCGGTGAGATCAGCAGAACCGCCCATGAGTTCAGGTAGGGCAGAAGCGATGGCGGTGAGGACGATCTCCGAGAGCTTACGAGACGCCACAGCAGGATCTGAAGGCTTGTATACGGGAAGGTTCTTCTCCCAGCCTGTGGGTCGTTCACCAGCGATACGGCGAATAAGTTCAGCATGCTCTTCGGGGTATTTCTGGCCATATGCTGTAAGGTTAGCATTCCATTTGGCCTCGAGGTCCGCGCCACGCTTGCCAAAATCAGCATAGAAGTCGTATGTTGCTTGAGGAACTTGGAAGGTTTGATCAGGTGCGAAGTTGAACTTGGCCTTTAGGGCAGCAATATCATCGGCCTTGAGCGCTACATCGAAGGTTAGGCCAGAACTAGGCATGAACAAGAATTGTACGAACGAGCTCCATGAACTCCATGGGTGCCTTGCTGCTTTGAGCCGTAACCAATGGTCGTCCTTAGACGGATGATTGTGGGCTTGGTGGTTTCTTTGCGGGCCTCGGCGATGGCATTGTAGATGGCGGCAAGATCACTAAATATTAAACTTAGCGTCTGTGTCAATATGAATCTCTTAAAAGATAACTCAACTTGTCACCGTCGTCAACATGAAGGACCTGCCATCCATAAGAGAGGAATCGCTGCTCAACGTTCTCAGTGAATGCAACTGCGGTGTCGCCATCAATAGAGATGTCTACGTGGCAAGTGATCAAAGATAGACTCGTCGCAATGATCTTCATCTGGCTTACGGTTATCGTCATAAATCTGTCCAATGATAAATTAGCAACGCGCTTGTAACTCACAAATCAGGCGTACATACCACAACGAGGTTCCCAAGCTGAAGGTGACCGGCAAGACTGGCAGCCTCACTAGCAACACCCTCCATAAGACAGCCATCACCGGTAAACACTGTGCTCCGAGAAAAATGTTGAGTTTTCAAATGGCTAGCGAGCACAGGGTTTCTAACCATAGGTGAAATTGTTAATGAGGTTGAAATCTTTGCGGTTGTACACGGCAGCAAGATGTGCTTGAGCGATAGCGAGACCAACACCATTAGCGAAGCCTTGACCGAGGGGTCCAGTGGTAACTTCGATACCTGTCCACGGTGTTAATGAATTGCATCATTGATAAATGCTATTCTCTTTACCGTCAGTGTGGCCAGCTTCGGGGTGACCTGGAGTCTTAGATTCAAGTTGCCTGAATGCTTTAAGATCATCGAGAGAGAGCTTATAACCAAGGAGATGGAGGAGGACGTATTGAAGAGCGCAGCTACACCAGTGGTAGCGTCATCATCAATACTTTCACATCAATAAATCTTTACACACGCGTGCCTGTGAAGTAGTTAACATGGCCAAACTTGAGAAATGAAGAACACGACGACTCACCCGTTGGAAAGAACGAATCGATCACGGTTGAACCACTTGGAGTTTTTGGGGTTGGCATTCAAGAAGCTATTTTAAAATGAACTCGCGATCGAGATCGATACCGAAAATGAACACACCGCGAAAACAGGACGTGGGCAACAGGGGCCATGCCCAAAGGCGCGCCTGAGAGATGAGGTCAGATTATCAAAAATTGAATGACGGGACACGAGATCGAGGTACCAGGATGGCCAGAGTTGGCCTTTCCGACAACATCCACCGCCAGAGTACGAATGGTGGCGATAGCAACGTCGTCAGCTGGGTTTGGGATAAAAGATGACATGATGGTCGGGGAAAGAGGTGCGTTGAAAGATTGACTGGGAGGGTAAATTATTTATCTAATCTGGTCTGTACGAAGATCGTTTTTACATCGGACTAACCCGCGGTCCGAAACTCCGCCGCCGTCCAGGACCCGCGTCAAGGGTGCGGTTAAGGTTCGTTTTCCCTTTTTTGTCATTTCCTATGCATCCGCAACTCTCGGACAAGAAGATTGGTGCGCGTCTCCTCTCCTTGTCTAACTCTGAAATTCATCGTGCAGTCTGCAAGGAATTCATACAGGCCCTTGAGGAATGCCACGCTAGTGGATGGGCTAGATTGACTGGAGGTTGCAACCAGCTCAAACATGATTTGAACTCATGTTTACGAGCCGAGGTACAGTTCCTGTTCCATAACTTACTAGAAGCTAGCTTATTTCTTGACCAGCGTCTGGCGCGTTCCTCTCGAAACAGAGAGGAGGCAAAGGAACGTCGGTCTAAAATTGAGCAAGCATGGAAGGAGTTCAATTCATCATGACAGACGGGTACCCATATTGTACATGGGGGTCCATGTAACATCGTAATAATTGCATCTTACATGCACAGCTTACCCGGATCCTCAAAATTTAGCGCTACCCTGACTCCGCTCCTTTGAGTAACTATTCTTCAGCATACCTCGCGTTGTCATAGGATGCCAGATTTATTCTGAAATCCGACTACCATCATGCCTCATCTGCGTCGATGTCGTATAATCCGAATTTTACGAGAACAATTCTGTCAGCCGAGACGGATCACTACCTCTCTTGCCCCTTTCTCTACCTCCACTCTGACACCTGTTCCCGTCTTAAGAGCCCCACCAACTACACTCTGAGCTGTAATTTCGTTACCGAATATGCTGAGTGTGGCTACCTCAGTCTGCTCGCTCGAGACTGTTACTTTGATTTCTCCAGAAGATCTCTCAGCCCGAACGACCCCGAGGATCTCCGAACCTTTGCCGTGCGGGATGTTGGCTTCGTAGGATTTACCTTCGGCCAATTCATAGAGTTGAATTTCGAGTCCTCGGCTGTAGTCATAATCAGGGCGGCCTGTTCCCTGTGGCCCCAGACATAAAACTGTTTCAGGTCGAACCCAAACAGGTATCTCATCAAGGGGCACAAATTCTTTGATCCAAACTGGGCCTTGGACCGTGCGTTCTGGGTGGAAAAACGATGTCCATCGTCCTGTGGGAATGTAATATTCGACCTCTTCTGCTTGCGATACAAACACGGGCGCAACAAGAAGGTTGGGTCCTATTTAGGTGTTAGTCTCGAGTACATAGATCGATCCTATGTCAAGGCTCACCGAACATGTACTGTCTGTCAAGATAATGGGTAGTCCTATCATCAAGGAACTCTAGGAACATTGCCCGCTGTAGAGGATGTCCTTTGGCATTTGCTGTAATGGACTGCGTTACCTTAGCGAAATTTTCTCGAAGAGAACCTCCCTTTCTCACCAGGTCATACAAGTAGGGCATCAGGCGATGTTTTGCTTCTACAAATCTGGACATGCTCTTTGCAGCATCTTCACCGTAATTCCAGGGAACCCGGTAAGAGGAGGATCCATGCAACCTTGAATGAGATGAGAACAGGCCGAAAGCCACCCATCGCTGGTAAATTTCAGGCGGAGGATGTCCCTTTTATGTGCGACGATCCGTAAGCACTACTTCGCGGTATGATTGCCTGTGTACGCACCTCAAAACCGCCGATGTCGTGCGATGCATAACCAAAGCCTGACAAGGTAAGGGAAATGGCACCGCGCAGTGCTTCCGCCATAGCTTCCCATGTCGACTCACAGTCTCCTCCCCAGTGGACAGGGAACCTGTTGCCTTGTCAGTCCTTGGTCCAGAAAAAAAGGATCGATATCCTGACCTTTGCCCACCGGTCGCCGAGGAGCGGGCAAAAAGAACGGCTTCGCCCTCTCCAAACCGCGTTCGAAGCAGATCAAAAACCATTTCATTGTATGTTACAGCATAGGTATTGTGCATGCGCATTGGGTCCGATCCATCATGGAATACGACGTTTGTGTGAGGAATACGCTCACCAAAGTCAGTCTGTGCAGGCAAGAGATGAGAAAATCCGTTTGTAATTCATGTGTGCCCTTCCCACCTTAAATGCGTCGATGCCCAAGTCAAGCAGTGCTGACAATTTTGCAGTATACCACTTGCGGGCAGCAGGATTAGTCACGTCTACAACGGCCAGCCCTAGGTTCGGGAGAGTAAATAAATGTTATAATCGAATTTAGTCGCGCATCGCCTACCTGGTTGCCAGAGGTCCCACCTGCTCGGAAGTCAGATATCGATTACTCGAGAACCGGAAAATACTTACTGCCAGGGAGTTCCATCCGTCCTCTTGATGAAAAAGCCGCCCTCTACACCCTCTTTGAAGATCGGAGACAGCTGGGAGATGTAAGGGTTGACTAGAGGAGATGGTCTCATCGAAGGCAATGCAAAATGAAAGAGAACTCCGTACTCCAAGCGCAAATCTTTACCCCATACTTCTCTTTAATCTCCGCGAGATACCTCTTGGGATCAGGGAAGTTGTCTGGATCGAAAGTAAACGAGCACCTGCGTTGTGATGAGCACGTCTCCCATGATGTGGATACAAGATTGCTGACCATTCATATTGTTTCATCCAGAAGCAATCCAAGTGGAAGACGCGGACTGGACAATTTCTTTCTTGCATCCCTTGCAAGAAACCAGACACCGTGTCACTCGAATAAGATGTTAGGAACGACGTTGAGAGCCACAACCCATAGGTCCAGCTTGGTAAAAGGCTATATCACACGTTTTGAGCTCACTCAACATCACAAAAAGTATGGCACTTACGCAGGACGACCAGTCATTCGGGTATACTTCTCCAGAATCTAGCAAGCAAGGACCCGATGTCGTTTGCCGCCTGCATCCGAAAAGCGGCTGTACTTACCTCAAGAGGCGTCTCTCCATAGATAAGGAAGTACTCCAGACTACTGCTTGCCACCGAGACTCCAACTCGGCTGACCTTTTCGGAGCCAACTTCCACCTCAACCTCGCCAGGATGGTTAATAAAAACACCATAATTGCGGTTAGTGATGTAGAATGGGATACATTTATATGCCTGTTCACTGGACGTTCCGCCATCCTGATTCCACATCTTGACGGTTTGGCCTGATGTGAATGCGTGAGTCACATTACACACAGGATCAAAGAAGAACCGTTCATTCACCATTCTTGATTAGTGCCGTGAATTGTTCACCGAAACCATAGATGAGTTCTCCAGGAGAGATATTGAGTTCAGAGTTTATATATCGAATAAATGGAGGCTGTGGCGCTGGGTTGGGGTTTGAAGCGGGATCATTGGTGAGGCACGAAGTGTTTGAGGCTGATCCCAAGGTCCATTTCGATGGTACATCGAACAAACCCTGGTGCTTTTCCCCAGCGAATGTGAGGGTGCGTTTCGATGATTTGAATGTGATGGTGTAGGGATTTTCAGTGATTTCTGCCGTCAATCCGCCAGTGGAAAGAGACAGCTTGGATTCATCCCGTTTGATCGAAACATCCGGGATAGGTTTGGCATCCGGGAAGAGAGGAATGTTTGGGGATGGCTCGACGTGAGAGAAGTGGTCGATTTTGACCCCAACGACGCCTTGCGTAGGAGAATGAACTCGAACACTCAAAACCGGCCCTGCTTGCTATGTTAGCCATCAATCGAATGAACGTTTGTCGCCAGGACAGACCTCCCAGGGTGTCCCCGCGATGTCTGATGGGTCGAGTCGAGACTTGAAGGCTGTATGCGGTCTCATCATTTGTTGCCTGAACCACTTGGAGCCCGTAGTAGGGCTTGACGCCGTTCTTTAAAAGCCAGAAACCGTCGGTGAACTTCATTGGGTTTTTCGAGGGATTCTACGATGATCTTATATGGATCAGGAATGTCAGCGGACCGCGACACCCGTAGTGTAATCGAGGGGCTGGAGTATGGTACTTAGTGCGCCCCGGCTGTTTCGCGGACCGCGCCGGTAATCCTATCCAATCCTAAGTTATCCCGACCAAAAGTCTCGGGCTTTATGCGATGCACTATATCTGCATTGTTCATCTATGTTTCAAATATCAATATCTATGTTCATTCGCAAAAACCCGCCTTTGGAATTGAGTCACTGACAGAATAAACTCTTTATGTACAAGGTTGAGCACTACTCTTGCCTATACAGATGGAAATTGAGACTCCAGTAGCACGGGGCAGCGCCTACCGCAAGGAAAACCAAGGCAAAACCGACGTTCGGCTCTATAGGCGCAGCGCACACACACATTTCCGTTCAAACTGCCGACCAATTCCATTAGACCATTGTTCAGTGTTGGGCGAAGAACAAATCAACAACAAACCAAGTATATGAAAATCCTTCTTTACAATTCTAGTGAAAGCCTAAGACTTTCTCCACACTGGACTGATCACTGTTGCAATATAGTAAACGTCACGGAGGACTAGGATGTTTTGTTTGGCTACCCACATCATCCAAAAGCAAAGTATGTAAAATCTGAAGTCAAGGGGGCTCTCCCGATTTGCATTACGCACTTGTTTCTACCCTTTAAAATTCCAAACTTGCCCAGTACTCATCAAAATCCCGTGCCCATGATATTTTTTTTTCCCCCCTGCCTCACCACGCAACCCACGTTCTACCGATCTGCGCCATCAGTCCCCAGCACGCTCCAAATCCTATCCTCAACCTCCCTCACCACCGCCGGTTTCGTATTCAAACTCGTCATAAAGTACGCCACATTCCCAAGTGTCCTATAATGCACCGAATACTGCGCACCGCCCGGCGCACCCGTCGCCAACGCATGCTCCGCACCCTGTTGCAGATGCAAATACTTGAGCGGTTCAAATACATTTTGTGCCGCATGTGATGTATAATCTAATCCCCAACATCAGCTGGGTATTCAGAGTAGAAAAATGTGAGGCCAACTCACCCTTCGTTTTATCAGCAACCTTAATCGCCAACACACACCCAAGCGCCATAACCTCCTCTACCCTCTCCACCTCCGACAGCCTCCTGACAAACTCCGGGTCCCAAAAGCTCCAAACCGACTCCTTCCTCTTTTCCAGATCACTTTCTCCTTGCACAACCCCCCACCGTGCCCTCGCCTCCCTCCACTCCTCACTCTCCACGAGCTTCCCAACCTCCTTCAACGTCTCAACCGCAACCTCACACCCGACCGCATGTGCACTATACGAATGACCATGCAACAGTGCCTTCTCCTTCCCCTCTCCCCAGAAAGCCCTGAAAATCCCCTCCCTCGCAAGCGTCACCGCAAGCGGAACAAGCCCACCCGTCAGCACTTTTGCATTCACCGCTACGTCTGGGAGCACACCCAAGACTGGGCCAGTGCACTCCACGCCAATCCGATAAAGGCCGACAAAAACCTCATCATAAACCACAGGGAGGCCCTTCCATTCCTCTCGTTCCTTACCCTCGCCCTGTACACCGCACAACCCGAGTTCCTCCCTTCCGCTCCTCACAACATCCACCAAAACGCGCTGGAACAACGGATCGACAAATTTCATCCCTCCAGCACCCATAACAAGAGGCTCAATAACCAACGCTGCCAACCTCGGCCCATTGACTCTCCTTCTCTCCTCCTCCAGCTTGCTCAACATCTTCTCCACATACTCCCTATACACCCTCTCCAATTTGGTCCCCAACCTCCCTTGCACATCATACACCCCGTTCACACTCTCGAACCCATACCACGCCTCTTCGTCTCCCTCCATGCGCGACGGTACCCTGACTCGGAGTTTTCCATTCACAAAACCCACAGTGGGCGGGTCAATCCACACGCCCCTGCCCTCATGCCACTCACAGGTATACACCCCCGTCTTCTCACACGCATCCATTGCTCCGATGGTGTCACCATGGTAGGACCCTGTCAAGCCCAGGACCCCCAGCCTTTCGGCAGTGGTAGGCGGTACACCCATCCTCTTTGTCCACGCGCGCAAGGCCATCTTGATCGCGACCTCCATACCGGTGCTCCCGTTATCAGAAATGAACACTCTCTGTGCCCATCCCTTTCCAGGACCGCGTAACAGCGCCTCGGTAAGCCTCAGCGCGGGGAGGTGCGTCGCGCCGGGGAACATGACGTGTCCGTAACGCCCCGCGGCGCGTGCAGCAGCGAGAGTCGTATTGGTATGTGCGTGTCCAAAAGTCTGTGTCCACCATGAAGCTGACGAGTCGAGCTGGGGACTGAGCAGGGACGTCGAGGGGGACGCGGTGTTTTTAGTGTAAATGCTGAAAAAGTCGGAAGAGGCGCTATCGATGACATTGACGTCTGCCTCGGATTGAAAGTGGGCGTGCTGGACGAATGGCCACCAGACAGAGTCGAGGGTGCGTCGGGGCATGGAGTCGAGCTCGGCAAGGCGAGATGCATGGGCCTCATCAAGGTGTTTCACGGCATCGAGAGCACCGATTCCGTCGTCTGTTGAGGGGGCCATGAGTCGCTGGTAGTAAGCGTCTGTGGACTTGAAGTTTTCGTCGGGGCTAGACAACATGGGAGGTGGTTTTTCAAAGGACGCAACCCAAACGTTGCGATCTGCAAAGTATTGGTTTAGGTATTCTTCGTTGCGATAGTAGGAATCGCGAAAGAGGAGGACGGCATCGACAATGTAGCCGCGAAGGAGAAGAGCCTCGTATGCGGCGATGGTGGTGGAGATACCGCCGAGTTTAGCATCACCGATAAGGATGGTGGGTAAAAAGAGAGGGCGATAAGCCTCTGCCTGAGTTGTGCCCGAGAGAGTGGGACTATGTACACCTGGAAGATTGATAGAGAGAGAGAGAGAGAAGAAGAGAAAAATCAAACACACCTCCAGCCGTCTCGACATAGAGATGGGCTGGTTGGGAAGTAGCATTCGCAGTGCGGCGGAGATAGCTGGCTATCGCATTGACGAGGGTGTCGTCGGAAATCTGGGCGGATTAGGCGAGAACGGGAAGCGGAGAGTGTAGTAGACATTACCGAAGGGCGAGTGGATAGCTGAGCAGCAAGGTGTGGGCTGACTGGTTGATCGTATTGATAAAGACATTCTGTATAGACGTGTTTTGAGGCTGCATGGCGGTGTACGTGACTATCTCCAAAATTGAGCAATGACCCCAGAAATGAATGAAAATGACAGACGCGGTGTCTGCGTGTACAAGATCGCCAGTGCTGACTGGCTTGAGATAGTAGACGGGGTTTGAGTGTGCAGAGGCGCGAACGAGTGCAGTCGTGAGGACAGTCTTGCCAACGTCCGTGTTTGCGCCAAAGACGTGATGGGCGCGTAGATGGCGGAAAAGAAGGGACATGAAATGGGTATGTCACGTGATTGATAAGTGTTGGGTTCACGTGGGGAATGTCATGTGATCGATAGGCGTTCGGTTCACGTGGGGAACGCGTCCTCCTTGCTTGCTTGCTTGCTGCTGTGATGTTGCCCAAGACACCGTCGCGTAGGACCCGGGCTCGCTCTGAAGCCAAGACGCCGCTGACCCCTTCTCTCGTCAGTGCCATTGCCAACATCTCAATAAACGCCTCGTCGCCAATAAAACGGACGACGTCGGGCTCCATTGCTGTCTCAGACACTCTTCAGCGGCAGGCAGGCGCAGGTGTTATTCGCAAAGGCGGTTTTGAAAGCAGACTGGACGTTGTTACCCGCGACTATGTGCCTCCGCCGAAAATTGAGCTCAAACGGTCACGATCGACGCCTGCCTCTGCTCGCCGTGATCGTTTTATCACAGAGACTGATGTTGCTGCTACTCTCGAGCAGATGCATCTCAATCCAAAGACGGCTTCTCCACGCCACACTGCTCGTCTCGTCGCCGCTACTGGCGTTCCTCTCAATCGCCGCATCCTCGCCTACCACGAGCAGCCCCCTGCCCCCTCAGATTCCTCCCAATCAGCCCTCGCACAGCACCGCGAGTTTGCACGCCCTCTCTATGCCCAGCGTGGTGCTTCTATACCCAATTCTATCGGTGCCACAAAGGCTCGCAAGATTCCAACCCTCCCAGAACGTGTCCTCGATGCCCCCGGTCTCGTCGACGATTTTTACCTCAATCTTCTCGCTTGGTCTACCGCCAATTCCGTTGCAGTCGCCCTCGAGGCCTCCACCTACATCTGGAAAGCCGACACCGGTACCGTCACCCAACTCGGCGACGCCCCCGAGGGCACTTACGTCTCCAGCGTCGACTTTTCCAACGACGGCGCCTTCCTCGGTATTGGTCTCGGCACCGGCGATGTCGAGCTTTGGGACGTCGAAGCCGGCCAGAAGCTTCGCACCATGACTGGTCACCAAGGCCAAGTCGCCACCCTCTCGTGGCACCAGCACATTCTCACTTCTGGTTGTGGTGACGGTAGTATCTGGCACCACGACGTCCGCATGCCCCGACACAAGGTCATGGAGCTCCTCGGACACACCGGTGAAGTCTGTGGTCTCAAATGGCGCTCAGACGGCGAGCTCCTTGCGAGCGGCGGCAACGACAATGTCGTGAATATCTGGGACGGACGTCTCGGCGACGTCGCAGAAGGTGCTCGTGGCAATGCCAAATGGACAAAACGAAATCACACCGCAGCTGTCAAGGCATGTCTATTCACGTCTCCTTTACTTCTTCTCACCTAACCTTGCCTTAGGCAATCGCCTGGTGCCCCTGGCAGCCTTCCCTCCTCGCATCTGGCGGCGGCACAAACGATGCCACCATCAACGTCTGGAACACTACCACCGGCGCACGTCTTCATTCTCTCAAAACACCTTCACAAATTACCTCTCTCCTGTGGGCTCCAGCCAAAAAGGAGATTCTCTCAACACACGGGTTCCCCACCAACGCTGTCATGGTCCATGCATACCCATCCATGGAACGCGTCGCAGAAATTCGGGACGCACACGACGCAAGAGTCCTGTTTAGTTGTCTATCCCCCAATGGTGATGTCGTGTGCACAGGTGCTGGGGATGAGAATCTCAAGTTTTGGAGAATCTGGGACTCGAGTGAGGAAAAGGCAAGAAAGAAGAAGGTCGTGTCGGGTGGTGAGGAGGTTGGTGGGGGTAGGATCAATTCGACGAAAGAGGGCATCTTGAGCATTCGGTAGTTAAACTGACTGACATGACATTGTTACTTTACATGACTACATAGTTGTTTCACCATGCATGATGTCCTCCACTGACTAGGATACTGACAGATGTCAGAAGGAAGCTCGGGTGCAAAAACACTGGTACGTACTCGCTGCCGGTGCAGAAGCTAGACGCGTCACTCGCGAGCCATGCAACGACTCCACGCAACTCGTCAGGACGTCCGATGCGACCCATCGGGTTGAGGTTTGACCACTTCTCAAGAAGATGAGGTTGTGTGTCGAGATACGCAGCAGTCATCCTGTGTCCCCAATCAATGAACATAATAACCCCCGTCAAGACGCGACGAACTTGGTGTAGATATGTCCCGGTGAGATGGAATTGACTCTAATTCCCTCACGGCCCAGCTCACAAGCCATACTACGCGCCATCTGCAGCACCGCCGACTTGCTCGAGTTGTACGACACCCACGCATGATCCTAGCACAACATAAGAAAAAAGCGCCATCTCCACCACACACACGCACACGCACCTTGTTCGTAATACTCCCCGACATACTCGCAATCAAAACAATACTTCCCCCATTCCCAAACCTCCTCATCTGCCTCCCCGCCGCCTGCGCCGCCCACAGCACCCCATCCACATTAACCCCATACACATCCCTAAACTGCTCCGCCGGATACTCCAAGCAATCCGTATGGGCCTTCAACACCCCCGCCGCAGCAACACACACATCCATCCTGCCTTCCTTATCCCCAATCTCCCTCGCCCGGTCCCACATGCCCCGCTGGTCCCTCACGTCCGCACACACATACTCCAGCCTCCCGCCCGTCCCGAGCCCATCGACGTACGCACGCGTCTTGAGGAACTCGTCCGACGGTTCGGTGGGAAGATCGAAGCAATATATCGCGCGTGCCCCGGCTTCGGAGAGCGCGAGCGCCATCTCGAGTCCGAGACCCCGATTCGCGCCCGTGACGATCCCGACGCGGTCGGAGAGCGAGAACTCGTCGAAGAGTTTGCGGCGCGGGTTCTGGCTGGCACTTGCGTCGAGGGCGGCGGCGACGCCAATAGGACCGTGGGGCGATGTGGATTCAACGAGAGGTGGGGGTCTGAGGACAGGGCGGGAGACGGAGAGGGGTCGGGACAGGCGCGGGGTGGCTCGCAGGGCCAGGCGAGGGTAGACAGTGCGAAGAGGGGTCAACATGATAATGATGTGGGAGAGCTACATGGCAGGCTTTATAGAAGCTCATGATAGAAGCCGACCTTGTGACCTTGTTGTGAATATTCGAGTCGGGCGGCCCGCAGCACCCTTGGCTTCTGAAGGTGATGAAATGTCCAACTATCGACTCTTGGGGAAATTCTTACTTTCTCCCGTAACAAAAGCATCACGTTACGACACCGCAAAACATGCGCCGCCCTTCTAGAAGTCCAGGTTTACTTACGAAAACACTTGTTGTTAACGCGATGTATTAAGCGTAAGAAGTTGAAAATGGCTACGAACGGTGTGCGCCCTGCAGAGATGGAGTTGGCCCAATTCACAGCTAGAGTGGGTCATAACGAAGGAAATAATCCTGGTCTATCCAAACTACGTCAAGTACTTCGTACGTTGTGCGCTCACCTTGTTTGTGATGTCGCTTGAAATGAGGGCGAGAATATAATTTTTTGTGCCGCCGTTGGAATTGTTTCGGGGTAGTCCGTTGAGGTCTTCAGACGGTCCGATATCTAGGACAACCGTAACAGTATCGTTCTCAAGTCTCCAATGTTCTCGAACCCTGGACATATGTTCGAGTCCCGCATTTGAGGTAGTATGTGGCAAACTGCATGGTTCGCAGACATCCAACATTGTTTCGGGTCCATACCGCAGTTACTCAGCGGGCAACGTCCCAGAACTCTTCAAGATTTCTGAGGCGATTGACACCTTCTGGATTGGAGATTGCAGGCAATACGGCATTGATGCCAATCAGAGCATGTAATGGATGTGGGTCAGGCTTGAGCGAGGGTCTAAAATCCGACGAAACACTGCACGATTTCAGAGACAACATATTGCGGCTTGAAGAGCAGACCGATCCCTCTCGATTATTTCAGGATTCGGAAGGCAAGTGTCTGAGTCCCGTGCGCAAACCTTATCAATTGCAATGATTGTTCGCTTGTATGCATGTCATTGTGTAATCATCCACAGTATTCGTTGGGTTCGAGAGGTGGATTACTTTCAGGATCAAAGATCAAGAATATGTCCATAGACCCTTCGAGCAAAAGCCTTTGCGCCCAACAGCCAAGAGATATATACAGCCCCAAAAGGCATATAATGAAGGGTCAATGTCTTCTACTTTCGAAACGCACGCAGTGCGTTTCAACAACCCGTGGGTCTCGTCTCAACGTCCGTCAGTTGAACAAAATCGAGAGAGACACCACTTCTCTCTTGACAATTCATGGTCTATATCTGTCCGTATGTCTTAGCCGTTCAGTTCCAAGCTCATAATTAGGCACCAATAGTCTTGTGAGAGCTTTCGATTGTGCCGGTGTCGGAACTCTGAGACATTCACCGGAAAGAGAGTAGTACAGTTGACTACTTAGGTGCAGTTTAGAAGAGGAGTCGATGATGAGTACAGTTCTTTTTCCCTTGTTTTGTTGCAGCTGGCATTCACTCGCTCACGTAGACCTGTTATCCGTGCAACATCCCACAGATCTGTCCATTCCATCTGAACAGGAACTGGTTGACCTCTGGGCGCAGTAAGATGATCAATAATACTTTTACCATATCCAGGAAAACCCCTTCGACTAATACTCACAAGGTATCAGGCGTAACCTCAAATATTCAGAAAAGTCAGGTGGAGACCGAATTTACGCGAACCATGATGCACGCATGTAACCGATGACCAAAGCTCTACGAGCTTGCATCTCATCCAGGGTCCTCGCATGGTCGGAAGTACGTAGTGAATCTTCGAAATAACTTGTTTCGTTATAAAGAAAGAAACTGAGTCAGACTTGCGAGAAAATGTGCATGGCTAATGGGAAGTCTCCGTTGCAACGGTAACATGAAGAGGCACGTACCATAGATGACCTCTTCTTTCTAATCATTGATTCCTCTACATCGAAGTTTTTCCAAGAGTTCGTCCATGTAACAATGAAACCAGACATCAAGCCTCGAGCCCAGAACCCCTCGTGACTGGATAGGCGTCGATAGGCGTTGAAAACGTTGAACGTTTGTAACTTCCATGAACATCTGTCGAACGTTGTACTTGCGGGTGGATTTCAACAAAAAACTGGTAATTCTTTCAAGGTCTTAAGATGATCCTAGAAAGCAGAAGTGCTTGCGGGTGAAAGTTATCTGAGGGACGAAGTGTGACAAAGAGAAGTGGCTCACGAAACAAACTTTCCTACCTTACTTGACATCATACACCGCAACATCTCAGCATCTTTCCCTCACATAGCACCTTTCCCAGACCCAGGTAACGAGCGCCGCTTATTTTTCGGAAAAAATAAGCAGTTACTCGCTTTCTCTCCAGGATTCCTCTCGGAAGACATGATCGAATCCAACGAGTTCAGCAACAGCACAAGCATGTAATGGATCCTGTACGTACCGCAATTCTATTGAGCCTCTCGATCTTGCACTGATTGAGGATGTCGTCTTTTGAGTGTTGCAACGGCCAGGTCTGTCCTTCAACGGCACTGTCGGGGGAGAATTAGATCACGATAGGTCCCTAGTCATGAAGACTAGTATAACCTCAGATTTCCAACTTCAGGTCTCGGACGCGACTTTCCAGAATCCGTTCCTGGTTTACTACAGGCCACGCACACCTACAATTCAAGTGCAGTATATCAGGATAACACCGACAATTGACGCGTTTTATCTCAAAAACAATTTGGAGGCCGTGTTGAAAGCATTGGCCGAATTTTACCCTCATTACGGCTTATCATAGAATCTTTGTGGTACAAGATCCAATGGCGGTCAAAGCAAAAACCATATAAGGCATTTAAGCCTGGTATAACACAATCAACCGCTTTGTCTCTTAAAGAATTGACCAACGAACGTTTTTGGTCTTGAAATGGTATGATTGTTTGAACGTTATTATTGCGAATCGAGTAGCGACTATTCCTACAGCAAGAAGTATCGCTATTGAGTGCGACGCTGCAAATGGGTGATAGTCGAACTCAACTGCTTTTAGACCGTGGACATTCAATGACATGAACAAGATGCTACGCATGGGAGGAAGGGGGCAAGTGTTCCTGCTTCACCCGCCATGGGCCAGCATCAAACACCAAGTGTGACTGTATAGAAAAAGGCTGATATGTTGAGACCAGCAGTTATTAATCTGTTGCCGAACACTTACTCGGTAACCTTTGGTGGTTTGTACAATGGGCCCGGTGGTTGAAGTAGACCTATAAAAATGGCAGCGACATTACTTCCCGCTACTTCTCCAGGCAACACAACGACACCATGGTCGGAATTCCTCCATTCCCATGGTAATGTACTCCCGAAGTCACCCTCCCAGAATTGAAAGGGGACCAACAGACAGAGTACAACACAGGGTGGATGGAACCCGACCAAGGCTTGCAGTGAAGATTATGGATGGTAGGCAGATAGACAGCCAGCGTGCCCGTAATGGATGCAAGTGTCCAGGACTGAAAATAGTCACGGACAAAGCAGCGTATGCAACATGAGGGAGTGAGGGTCATGATACAATATAAAGGGAGGAGAAGTGGGGAAATGGGAATAGTGCGATCTAAAGACATGAAACGTAGGTGGTTTTTATGTGTTTGTATTGAGTAACAGTTGTCACCAATATCCCGAAACAGGTCAGCATTAAAGAGTGTTCACACTCATTTTTTCCCAGATGTCGTTCGGGGTCTCTGTCACTCTAGCTTCCACCACATGTCAGCGACTTCTAATCTCCCTTCTAGTCTCCCTTTCTAGTGCACACGCGTCCTTCCTTTGACCTGACGTCTGTGTTATTTTTGTATTCAAAATGAGCATCTCAAGGTCTTGCCATGAGTCCTCGTGTCAGTCTCTCGTCACTCATGTCATTGATCATCGATTTCTTATGTTACCTCCACCCTAATTCTGTCTGGTCATCAGGATTTCAGTCGCCACGAATCCGGGTTCAAAGCATGGGAACACTTCCAAACATCTTTGATCAACTGACGCCTTCACATTTTTGAATAGCCCCATACATCACGCCCTAATCTCTCATCAACCTCCGCCTCGAAGGAATTTTTTCTCTGGGTCTTCTTTATTACCAAAGTGGAAGCCACGTGGACCGTCATTATCGACCTTTATTCTTCCACTAATGTAGCATCAGATGCGCTGGACAGTAGTCCTTCTCATCCCCAAGGTTTCTACAATCACCATGAGCCTCAGAAGATCCGATAATTTGCGAAGTCCAGGTGCGCCACGAGGCAGGGACAGATCTACATGTGGGATGGAAGTTTCTTGGGAACACTAGCTTTGTGAACCTTGTGTCAGTTGACTACTCGATATGCAGACGAGCCACAGGCGTCTGTTTTACGTACCTTGACAGCCTGAAACGCTCTGTCTCCTTCATATTGTACTATTCTCTTCAAGCACATGAGAGAGGCGAACGTGCGAATTCGGCTGACTTTCAATCACTGTGCGGACCAGAGAGAATCTGATTGCATTTGATTGTCCTGCTTAATATTCGAATAAAAGAAGTTGGAGTTGGCTCATCTACGGTGACACTGCCAGGAAACAGGAATTCTCAGCGTTCAGCATGCAGTAACTGCCACCGTGACAGCGGGGATATACTGTGAACATTTAATCCTGATATCACATCAGATTACCCCAGATATCCAATCTTTCCTTTCCGTCTCAACTTGTGGAACCGTGACAGCGGAAAGTTGGACAATGCTGAAGATTTATTCGGGAGCTCGACGCCACGAAGAACTTCACTGCGTCTCATAGAAAACGTTGATGCCTGTGATGGTTCATAAAGGATAATTCGTGTCTTTTTGCAGACTGAGGGAAAGGCAAAGAATTTGTCAGTGCAGAAACTGAGGTACGCCCATCGGAGGGCTGCTGAAGAGGAAGGAAAGAACCCCCTGCGTTATTCTGTTGTTTACGGGGCGCCCAGTGACAACTCTGCGTGTATTTCCAATAGTATCGTCAATAGGGTATGATGGAGAATGAAGAAGATGCTTGATAGTACAAGCCGAGTCTGGAATAGGAAAAGAGGGCGAGATGAAGAGAGTGACCTCGGTCAGGCTGTGCGTCAAAGAATTCGGTTGGAATTCGGTGGCAAAAATATCAATTGATGATGGTGACCCCAACAGCTTGGCCAATACAGGACCCGCATGACCATTTGGCTTCGAGCCTCGGCCTCAGAACGTCTCAGTTGCTTACTTTCATCCTCCGCATGGTGTAAGTCACCTGCGAAGACGTTGCTGTATCTGTCATGACATTCCCAGGAAGTGGCACACAGCCAATACCTCGAACTGATGGCAGCAGCACAACTTTGGCTTGATCCACTTCCGGGCACCACCCCCGTCCTTAGCCTTCTCTGAAAGTGAGGACTTTTCACCATGTATTCGAAGAACGTCACTTACGACATATATAGGAGATTGATCAGATTGCGAAGCATGTTTGCTGCTCGGCAATGAATGTATCATAAATCTGATGAACCCCGAATTGGAATGTTCTGTCGACTCATTCTCCTTCGATACATCGTTACATGAGAAGGTGAATATTGGATCGAGAAGTACAATAGTTGGCCAACAGTCTAATGTCGGGACATTCTGAGGTATCCTCAGTGCGGCGCGTTGCAGAACTTTTTCTCTGTGCATGGGCTGTGCGAACAATGGTATGGTCACTATTCATCTATAACCTCCAACTTGAGGGCGAGAAACTGACAGTCTTGATCCTGTCCAGGTACAGTCAAAAAAACTTCTCTCCCTGCATCAAGGTCATTGTTAACCTATGAGCTACTTTCTCCCAAGGGTTGTGCAAGAATGCGGCAGGTGGAGATCGACAATGTCGGTGCATCGAAGGCATGTCGACTATCCTATATATCATCAATCTTGATATTGTATGTTCTCAGTCAAGGGCTGAAGATTTAGTTAGACAGATCTTGACCCAACAATCCCCAGCTTCGGACTCAAGTATTTGGTCGGTTGGTACTTGAGTTACATATGCATTAGTTGGAGTCGATATTGCGGGTTCCAAAATAGCGCGACGGATCGGTGTGTTGAGGAGACTATTCATTATGACCTCGGACTGACATATCTGAAGAATTTTGACTTTGATATTGTCCAGCTATGCAATTGAGATGATGACAAACATTGGTAGTCCACTGAAGACTGGAAATTTACTAGACGACTGCTGTATCCTTCTGAAACAGCCAGATTATCGAAAGTTGGCGGACCGCGATAGCGATAAATCTAGACGTGTCAGTCTTATGCTCATTTATCCATTTCCGACCTCAATAACAGTCCTGACACTGCCAGGGATTTCGTTGAGCGTGGCGATATATCTTGCTTTTCCTCAAAGGTAAAAGACTGGCGACAAATGGCTCCTGTTGGAACAGATCGAGGACTGCCAAGGATAGTAGGGTGCATAAGGAACAGAATTCCTGTATGTCGGTTGCGAAAGATGGTATGGGCTATAATTCACTATAAATCTAAGTTGCGAACTGAGGGATCAGCGCTCTTTCTCCATCTGGCTGGGAAGTCATTACCTTTCGTAATCGTAACATTTCCATGGAGTGCTCCAGCGTTTCACTCGCGGTCCTTGAAGTTTTATGCCGACGAAGAAGATGTTGGATATTCTTCCCTACAGCCCTACACAGCATGCAATCCCATAGCAAGATGTGACAGTTCCGAACCTTCTTTAGCCGAGAATGAGCGGGCTACAGGGGATGAAAGTTAGCCACAGCTGCTTCATATTCAACGCAGGAGCCAAGTGCTGTATGTTGTTTCACTCCATGCGACTTAAGCTGGCTAACGCCTCTATCTGGAGCATTTTGGCAGCAAGGTGGTCCTGATGTCTAGTCGCTTCATGTCGTACATATCATACGTGGGTAGGTAGCATCCGTGCGTCTTATCCTGGCTGAGCGTCTTGAGTGTATCGCGCAAGTCAAAGTATAGTTCGAGGTAATCTTGATGAGCTGGTCACTGTTTGTCCTCTACCAAAAATATACACCCTTGTGACATGGGTTTGAGAGCGGTTTTGAGCACTCACTGGTCATCTGCCCCATGAATCGTCAGCCCTCCTGCCTGGTACATTTCACATTTCCGAGTCCGTGTGGACGTTTCACAGGTTGAGAAATCACAACGAAGTGAAGAGGAGTCAGGGAGCATATATAGTGGCAACAATGATCTGTGTAAGTACTTAGGAAGTTAATTTATTTACAGTTTGCTTGTGTGTCTGAAATCGGTCGTCTAAAATTTCCCACTGAAATCTGTCTCTCCTGAATAATTCGCCGAAACATTCGGGAACATTTGAACCTGAGGAGTGCGTGGTGCGCGTTTTATAAAATCTAAACCCAGTTGCGCCGCTGTCGACTGTCATTCAATGGCAACCATACGGTCTCATGATATGTTATGATCACTCGACGAGCCCCGTGTTCCGATTACAGCAATCTCTTTCTTGTGGTCAAGGTTTATCTTTCAGGATGCTCTAGACCCGTTAGATATTGGCCTTTACCTCTCAGTCATCACAACAGATGATCCCGAGATGGCCTGTAGGGATCAGCAGCGGGTATATGTGCCTGGTGATTTGGGTATCCGGTTGACCCATTTTAGTTGACCCATTTTAGTATATTTCCCATCTTCGATGAATATAGACGTTACGTTTCAGTCCGTTAAACTCTACTCAATACCATTGGCAGTTGCTACGCTCGTCAAAAATACATATTTCGCCTTTGGGATAAGTTTGTAGTCATTTTGAGTCTGAACTGATTTTAGCCATCGGCCAGGGCCTGAGTGACAGTGTCAACTGTGCCCGATAAGTCTCCGACCGTTCTTACGTTGCATTACATGTGCTGTTCGTAGATGACGAATACTAGTTTTCCTAGGGGAACCAACTCGTACTAGCATCGTCGCTCGACGAGAGCACTTGTTTGTGGGGAGTCGCCACATGCTGCCACATACAAGAACAGTGACGCAATGTGGCTAGTAGTGATCTGCGTTGGCCATTTTTGGTCACAAGCGGAGACACCGGGATGTCGCCGAGGGGATACTTGTAAAAAAAGACCAAAACTGTCAGGCTTTTATGCCTTCCCATCTTTTCAAATATCATGCCCCAAGTATCCTAGTTCTTCTTCTTGTTACAATTAGGCTCTTCACCTGTTTGATTGTTCTCGAACGCTCCGTAAATATGCCAGATGTTAACCTCTAGCACATTCTGTATCGGCTCACCGGAGGAGGAACAGCGTACTTTTTATAAAGTAATGGAGACCCCATGTGCTTCAAGACTCACGTTACTTCATACCCCTTAAGCTGCCGGTTACCGCCTTAGCACACAGCATCTTCGCTACGGTAGCATACTTCCCAACGGCAAGAGATAGGCTCTGATGTGAGAATCAGATTCCATCAGATTCACGCAGTGGAAGCCGTACCTCTGCACAAGGCCGTCTGCAGCTTAGAAACAATTTCCACAATACAGAGGCCAGATTGCGTCCGGATTACTCCTCACTTTGAGTGGCGTCTTTCTGGTCGTGAGGGGAAATATGGCGGTGGAGCTCAACCATGTCTGATACCTCAAACTTTTTCGATCCTTGTGCGAGAGACATTGACTCTGCTTAAATACTATATGATGCCCTGACTCTGCAATGTCTTCGTCTCAAGGCGCGAATCGCAGCACATGTAGGTGTACCTTGACAAGTCGAGACCAGGGACTCTCATTTTTCTAGCGTTGCATGATATACGAGAGAAACAATGATTATGGTTTTGAGAGGTGCTCTGAGTGTTGGCGACTCGAGGTGCTTCTGACATCTTGGGTGCGTTGTACGTTGTTCTTGTATTTCTTCTGTGACCGCCACACGAGTGTGCCGCCATTTTATCTATATGCATGCTAACGTGCGTTAGGAACGAACACATCCTCAGATTTGGTCTCTGCGCCCGCATTAATCATGATGCGAAGTAAGATTCCTACAGTACGCAATATTCAGGAGAAAGGCTAAGCATAGAAACCTGATGCATCGCTTGGCTAACCACGCAACGACCCCTCGGAGCTTGTCTAGGCCACCCGGGAAGCCCCATGGGTTTCAAGTTAGACCATGTGTTCACAGTATTGATGAGCTATCAATCTGCCCTATTATCATTTCCACTGTTTGTCAGTGAGCTCACAGTGTCATCTAGGCCCATGAGAGGGATGTCGTGGTAAAATCGGATTAACATCCCTTTACCATATGTCATATTTCTGGCCATCTACTTGCGCTGAATAGAAAAGGATGTTCAAACTCTGACAATTTGCGAATAGTCCATACAATTCGTGTACACCTACATGTTCTCTCTTGTTTTGAACTTACTCTGCGGGTCACCTGCCAGCAGTGGACCCTGTCAGGATGGTACAGCCTGGACGTTCGAGTCATTGTGGCCCGTGGCACGACCCTAGGACATCATCATAGTAGACCGAGTGTGATAATTCACGAGGCGGCCCATGCGCAAATATTCCAAAAAAGGCTTTCACCTTGGGCCTAATCTTGTGGAACCTCCCAAAGTTGAAAGACCGCACTCCGCAACTGATTCTCGAGTGGTTTGAATGGGGTTCAAGAATGAAACTCATGTAAAGGCGACTCGTACGCTAAGCATTGCAATCGGTCAACTACTGAGAGTTCAACCTTTCCAGCCTAGGTAAGTGCTGTACAGCGTAAGATTGCTTCAGCTGCTGTGCACATTACCATGCTTGGAACCCTCCGCTAACAAATATACTAACGAACATAAATATCAGACCGAACCAAATGTAGAGCGCCACTTACTTGCTTCCGGTACAGAAGCTCGATGCATCGCTCGCCAACCACGCAACAACACCTCGTAGCTCATCCGGACGACCGATTCGGCCTAATGGAGCCGAATCAGACCACCTTTTCAAAGTCTCTGGTTGTTGTTCAAGGAAGCCCTCCGTCATTCTAGTGCTTCAAAATCAGCACAAGTCCAGATAGGTATGAAATATGCACAAACGGGCTGCGGAAAAATCCTGGAGAGATTGAATTCACGCGGATACCCTTACTCCCGAGCTCACATGCCATGCTTCTAGTCATTTGAAGCACTGCTGACTTGCTCGCGCCATATGCAATTGAATCATCTTCCTTGTAAATGTTCAGCTGGAATATGGCCTGTCGTCTGATTTGGACTCACTTTCAGGTTGCTGTGTCCAGCAATCGATGATATCAAGATGATACTACCTGGATTACCGAATCGAAGCATCTGCTGTCCCGCAGCTTGCGCCATGAAAAGTGACCCGTTCACATTGGTATCAATAACCTTTGTCGTCCTTTACTCCTTTTGCTTGTGTCAGAAAAAAAAAAACATACTTCTTGATAGGGGCGCTCCGGGAACTTGACGGTCTTCTCCATCACCCTAGGGATAATGCCTGCGGCTGTGACACACACGTCCATCCTTCCCTCCTTGTCTCCGATGATTTGTACTTTGTCCCACATGCCTTTCTGGTTTCGCACATCAGCCGACACGTACTCCAGCCGACCACCGATCTTCTGCACAAAGGACTCGGCACTCTTCCACTCCTTCGATGGCTCTGAAGGCAGGTCAAAACAATAAACTGCCCGCGCTCCTAATTCGCAGATTGCGAGGGCCATCTCGAGGCCAAGACCACGATTTCCACCAGATACAATTCCTACCCGATCTTTGAGAGAGAACTCTTCAAAAATCTTAGGACGTGGCACTATTTTTGGATCGGCGGCTGCCTGGATTGCAGCCTTCACGCCCAAGGGAGCCAACGGCGAACGGGACTGAGTCATAGACGATTGTAATACGCCAGTGGCCGTTCGAAACATGCGGCGACATGACTTCTGCATACACCGAGAATTCAGCAACACTGGAGCAGCAATACTGTAAAGGTTTCTGAGCGGAAACATTAGAACACGCACGTTCTGACCGTTTGAATAACGCCTTTCTTATACCTGACTTCCCATCGAACTTCCTCACGCCAACTTGAACAATGTTTACCCTATCAGCGTTTACGTATATCCTTGAGAAAATGTACACATACAAGGTCTAAAATACATATTGACATGAGACAACATGGAAGACTTCGTGAGAAGGGAAGAGATAGCAATTCACGAGAGTTTGGGAATACGTATAAGCCAAGGTACAACCCTGCCTTTTGTTACACGTAAGAAATGAGCACCGTGCCAGTTCGGCAGATCTCTGCCGTTCCATTGATCTACCAACTTTAGGATCTTATCGTTTTCATCAAGGTCAACAATAACAACAGAATCAATAATCTAAGAGCTGAGAAAAGTGACGATGAATAATTCAAATCAAAATAACGCACCTTCTTGCGCTTCAAAAAGCGATAGGAGTACTCCTGCGACAGAAAGAAAACGAGTCGATTAGGTGAATGTGTCGATGACATAACCCGCATTGATAATGTCTTTGATTCCGAGTATATTTTGGACTAAGCAAATTAGTGAAAGTGAGTTTGAACACTCTTGGCAACATACCCTGGCAAACCACTGTGACAGGAATCAATGTAAAAGGCAGAAATGATTGTAGTTACGCACATACTTGAGCTGCGTACTCATTGTATCCTCTACACAGTGATATTGGATCCTGAAAAGGTTTCATTAGGAGAACTATCGAAAGGAGAAGTACGTACTTCAAATACGGCATCAATAGTCCATGTCCTTTCAAAAATCTCTATTGTCGGCCGACACTCGTACAGTTCTCGTAAATCATCCAAAACCCTCCGGTGTTCTGGTTTCAGTTTCCTATGATTCTCGCCAAAATCCTGACTGCTTCTCCTGCGCTTTAAAGGAGACTGGTGGTCGAGCTTGGCACCCGAATAGTGAGCTCCTCCAGCAACAGATTCGACTAGAGCGGAAGTATGAATAGGAAGGAGTGGAGGATGATGATAAGTTAGAGTGGGTGGTGAGGGAGACCTTGGAGGATTAGATGTGGCGGAGCTTCGCGAAAGTGTGCGCCGATGCTTTGACATGGCAGGAAGCCTGAGATGGCAATAATTGTGACGTCACATGAAGTCATGCTTTGTAACATCAATAACAACAAATACCGAGATCACATCGGTCAGGACGGAGTCTTTCCTTGAAAAAATTTATTTAAGCTCGCTCGCAAGCACCGTTAAAATTCATGATACCATAACTCGATCCTCCCATCGTACAATTAAAGATCTTATTTCCCATTAGTCCCTTGCCATAATCCGTATGTTTTCCCCGGCGTCGTTTGCCATAAGCGAATCGTCCCTTTACGAGACACTCAGTAAAGTTCAGGAAAGATGTGGGCAAGTTCTTACCATCCTCTTAAGAAAATTTCAAATCAAAGGCAGGGTCGGAGCGTGCAGGACAGAATATGAAGAATAAGGCTTACCACTTCCGCTTGCGTACATCTCACCGTCAGGACTAAACTCCACGCAATGCACGGGTCCATGATGCCCCTTCAGCACTTCCCGCTCCTCACCATCTATGCCATGAACGCGTACCCATTCGTCTCCAGAATTTCCTGTTACGAATCGGTCTTTAAGAACAGGGTGAATAGAGGCGGAGGATGGAGAGTAGGGCAAGGTGAGGGTGTGCACTGAGTGTCCGTTGAGCAAGCCTGGAATGAACGCGACAGTATTTCCAGATGTAACAACAAGGCGCTGAGTTGGTGCCGACCATTCCATCGACGTGATGGGGCCGGGGAATGTAAGAGAAGTCGTCAAACTTCGTGTACGGAGATCCCACCACCTAGCCATCATCTAAGTCGGGATCTCGTATGTGTAGCGGTAAGCACGCACTTGATTTTGCCATCTTCGCCTGCGGTGACACCAGTGTGGTCCCCAATCCAAACGACACTCTTTACCATTCCATCATGGGACAGTACCCCAGAGTCGCATAAGAATTCCGGTTCTGCATCTGGGCGATTTAGATCAAATATCCTGACTTTCTTCTCTTGGCCGCCTGTCAAGAGATGTGAGGCTGTTGGCGAGAGGGCGACGGTCCGGACAATGTGATTGTGGGGGAAAGAATGTATCGATGATCCTGTATAGGTATCCCAGATTTTCCTAGCAAGTTGGAAATTCATTGAGATATATGATTGCACTGAAGATCATCACTTTTAACATACGCCGTGAAATCTGCACTACCTGTAGCCGCCCGGGACGCATCAAGTGAGAGTTTAGTGCTCCAAACGGCACCCTTGTGGCCGAGAAAGGTGCCGATCCAGTCTCCAGTCCATTCTCTCAACATCGGATTCCCATCCTTACAACTGGAGACGAGTAAATAAGTGCCATCGTCTTGGATTCCTGAAAACGAGAGGTGTGTGACGGGTCGTGTATGGCCTGGTGCCACAAGAGGCGTAGACTTCTGGTTCATTGACATTAATTCGTACTAAAAGCAAAGTTCGTCGTGATGCAGGCGCGCCGCGCACTGGGCTGGAGAAGAAGAGAGCACGGAATCAGCTGGTGGTTGTATCTTGTGGGGCGCACATCCACTTTCCTTTTCGAGCAATTACTTTGCACCTCTTTGTCTCCCTTTCACATTCCTTCTCTCTCGGTTCTCGAGTGTAAACAGAATGATCAGGATGCTTAAGCTATCGAGTTGATTTTCAAGACATTAACAAAGAATCTTACGCATAACAACCCTTGGACTCACTCAGTCGGATGTTGCTTCAGGATCCATGCACCTACACATCACGGATATGATAATCATTTCGAAGCGTCTCATGATTCAAGTGGCTTCTGAATTTTTTCCAAAGGCTCGATTGTATTGCACAATTTTTATGCGATTCATTCATATGTTCGTGTTTCGCCTGCCGACACGGATCTCGAACCTTCTGATATACTCTATCTCCAAAATCACTCGCAAGAGAACTGCAGCTTTTGAATTACTTTGTTGTTACCCCATCGAGACCCCTAAGGCCTGGATCTTCGAATCGATGTCGACGTCCTCAACCTACCGGGACAATATCCTTAGGGACCCGGGATTATAGCCTGGGTTTGGCGGAAAAAATATACCATAAGGCCCGCCCGAAAATGAGCTCGACAACGGACTTTGTGTGACAAAGAAAAGCCAAAATCCCTAGATCCTGACCAGGATGAAGTTCGGGCTTTTTCCAGGATACATAGTCCGGGGTCCTACTACATTTCACACTGATAAAAATGGAGATGTGATGATGATGAATTCTGTTTAACGCCGGCAAACTACAAGAGGCGGGCCGGAAGGCCGTATAGGGTGTAGCGTTGTTTGTATCTATTTTATGTAATCTTTGTATAGTAGAACTTTCCTCGCAGAGATTGTGATGGCATGTATAGTAGCGGGTCACATCGCAGTATGCTCAAAGGCAGATCAAAAGTAGGCTAAGGGGATTTCTTGGGGGATTTCATAACCAGTGAGGTTCCTGTTGGGCTATGCGGACGCGGAATATCGTGAGACCCCGTGATGTGTGACTCCTTCCGGTTATTGGACTATTGATATGCATGAATCAGATCCGGCCTGATTCCGTGTCACAGTTCCCCCTCGTCACTTTTTTTAAAAATGGAGATCAAAGGCAACGAGTGTATGACGAATAGAGTTTCAACTCCGCGATCGTAAAGAAAATCGCGCCATCCTGTCAAGAAATTACAACAACTGTGCGAATCAAGGCTACCCGGAGAAAAAAATGATGTAGCGAGTGAGCGTTACCAACCTTCAACTCAGTACCTTCACCTTCCTAAATATTGGCGATTTCTGATAAATAGCAGCCATTGAAGCTCCTGTTGCTTGTCGACAGATCTCGTTACCTGACCGCACGGCTTCAAGGCTTCATAAGAGCGTGTAATCACCTCTTCTTTCGTCTCACTCTGCCATGCATTTCCTTTCGTCAGCCAAGAAGGTTGGAAAGAAGATCATTCGATACCCAGAAGAGATCGTCCCTGTCGTGTCTGTCAAGGAGTGGGTGTATGACCAGACTTCTAGTCCGAAAGAACGCGTAAGTTTATGGCTTACTTTGTGATCAGCGTTGCTTACACTCTTTGCTAGGTCGTAGACTACCTGATCAGCTTGTTTCCGGTTCTGCAATGGATCACCCGGTATAGTCAGTAAAAACTTTCTTTCGCTTTTCCAAATGATGACTTAAATCTGTCTACTAGATTTTCAATGGTTGACGGGCGATTTGATTGCTGGATTGACCGTTGGAATAGTCGTCGTCCCTCAGGGTATGTCGTATGCTACGGTGCGCTTCTTAAGCTATTTTGAATCCGTCAGTAATCTTTGACTGATCCCAATGGCATCAGATCGCTACCCTTCCCCCGGAGTATGGCCTTTACTCATCCTTTGTTGGCGTCTCAATTTACTGGGTAAAACAACTAGTTGTTTCCTCGACCTCCAATAATTGAACTTTGTATCCAGCTTTTCGCGACGTCGAAGGATGTGTCGATCGGTCCCGTCGCAGTGATGTCACTCACTGTATCACAAGTTATTAAACATGTCCAAGCTGCGCACCCAAATGAGTGGTCCGGGCCGACTATTGCGAGCACACTAGCATTGATTACTGGCTTCATCGTCCTCGGCATTGGCATCCTCAGGATCGGCTGGCTTGTCGAATTTATTCCTCTCCCTGCCGTCAGCGGATTTATGACCGGTTCTGCCATCAACATTGCAGCTGGTCAAGTTCCCGGACTGATGGGAATAACTGGATTTGAGTATGTTGATTGTTGTGTATGTCATACCTGCCGACTTACTGCTTTATCCAGTACACGTGCTCCAACGTACCAGGTCATTATCAACACCCTTAAGGGACTTCCAAGAACTCAACTCGATGCTGCTTGGGGCTTGACTGGTTTAGTTACCCTCTACTCCATTCGCATGTTATGTGACTTTTTGTCAAGACGATATCCTCGTAAAGGCAAGGCTTCCTTCCTTTGCCTTCGTCTTCTATGATTCTGACTGAGAATTTGACAGCTCGCTGGTTCTTTTTCACAAGCGTCATGAGAAATGCTTTCGTCATTATAATCCTCACTATCGCTGCGTGGCTGTACACACGACACAGAAAATCTGCCTCTGGAAAATACCCAATCAAAATTTTGCAGACGGTTCCTGCTGGTTTCAAACACATCGGAACACCATCTATGGAACGCAAACTACTCACCGCACTAGCTCCTCAACTCCCTGTAGCAACCATCATTCTTCTTCTAGAACACATCGCTATTTCCAAATGTATGTTACTCGCTTTATGATCCGTTCTCTTTGTGAAGCTAACTATCACAAGCGTTCGGTCGTTTGAATGGGTATAAAATTAATCCTGACCAAGAACTTATTGCCATCGGTGTCACGAATACAGTTGGCTCGTGCTTTGGTGCATATCCTTCTACTGGGTCTTTCTCTCGCTCTGCCTTGAAATCAAAGTCTGGCGTTCGTACCCCGGCCGCAGGTATCGTCACCGGCATTATCGTAATCGTCGCACTATATGGCCTCACCCCCGCCTTCTTCTGGATTCCAACCGCAGGCCTGTCTGCTGTCATTATTCACGCGGTTGCTGATCTCGTAACATCACCGTCTCAGGTATTATCAGATGTAAACTTCTATGTAAACTTGACGCTTACAAGGATTCCTTAGGTTTACTCGTTCTGGCGTGTTTCCCCCTTGGAATTCTTCATTTGGGTGGCAGCTGTGATCATCACGATCTTTTCATCCATCGAGAACGGCATTTACACCGCGATTTGCGTTTCCCTCGCACTCCTTCTCATCCGACTCGCTCATCCACGGGGCTCTTTCATGGGTAGGGTCAAAATCACCTCAAACTCTCTCGATTCCAAAGTCATCGAGACCCATGAAGTCTTCGTCCCATACAGCAAGAAGAATGTCAATCCTCACCTTCAAATTGAGCCTCCCTTGCCTGGCGTGATCGTCTATCGTTTCGAGGAGAGCTACCTTTATCCTAACTGTTCCCTTGTCAACGACGCTATTGTCGACTATGTCAGGGAAAATCTCCGCCGAGGAAAGGACATGAGTAATGTCAAACCTGGTGACCGCCCATGGAACGATCCTGGACCCAAACGTAACGCCAGTACATCGGAACTGGAGGAGAATCAGAAGAAACCAGATCTCCATGCTATTGTCTTGGACTTTTCTCAAGTGTATGTTCCCGTTTTAACTCCCTAACAAGATATTTATTCTGTGCATATATAGGTCTCACATTGATACTACTGCTGTCCAATCGCTCATAGATACGCGTTCCACAGTGGAAAGATGGGCTGACCACCCCGTTGAGGTGAGAAATTCTCAACCTTCCCGAGTGTCCAATCTGACTTCAGCCTGTCTAGTTCCATTTTGCAACCGTTCTTTCCCCGTGGATACGTCGTGCACTAATAGCAGGAGGATTCGGTCTTGGTATATCCGCTTCCAGAATACTACCTGACCTTGCCACTGTCGTTCCTTACGGCGAGAAGACTACCAACTTTATATCCACTCAGGATATCAATTTGGCACACGACCTGGAAAGCGGTAGCGTCAAGAAGTCTCATAACGAGTCAGAGTCGCAGTCAGAGTCAGAACCTATCATCTCGGAAGACACCCCGTTCTTTCACATAGATCTGGTATCGGCTGTCCGCGCGGCGGAAAGTGGGATTGGGCGCTCTATTTCTTCTGACTGATTTCTATGGGTTTACGAGGTTAATGACGTGACACGATTGAGCAAGGCTGTTGAGAGCTGTATTTATTTATCATGTAATATAGTCAAAGATCTCTAATCTCCAGGATATTGCAACTCGGCCTGCCGGCTTATGGCCGTTCGGCTGCTCCCGGCTTAGCCCGGCTCGTGGCTTAAAGCCGCATTTTTTGTGGAGCTGAATAAAAGGTATCATCACTTACAGAGTTCTCACATTATGTTCGGAATATGTTTTTTTTGCTGCTTTTTGATATAATTTCCTAACCATTGCTCATGGTTCACAGCACAGATTTTTGGGTCTTACAATCTGCCTAAAGCCGGGGTTGTGCCGGCTTTCGGGGGCTTTTGGGCCAAGCCCGGCCGGAACATCATTATCTGAAGTCTGTGTAAGTCCGATAGACTCAGCTGTCGATCGGAACCTTCTTGGTTATGATACAATCTGGAATTACTCGTCGCACTTTTTCTTCCTGTCGAGTTGTACTCTCAGGCCACAATAAAGTATGCTCGACAACATTTCAGCAACACTATTGAGCTAAATTGCGATTTGAAGTGGTCGAAAATCAAACAGAAGAAAGGCGCAAATGACGCCCAAAAGAGTATCATTTATGGAAAGGCCGCTAGAGTCAGTATTTCTTTCAGTGGATGTGGATATAGATATTGTTATGGCTGACATTGTATCCTAGGATATAGTACTGGCTGCCCGACGTATTTGTTTTCCCTTTCCTTGTCAGTCGTAACATGATACCTTCAACAGAGGGAGGAAGCACTGACCCGCTCCAAAATTTGCAACTTGCTACTGTGCTCAAGCGTGCAAAGGATATGGATGTGCCAAAGGAGAATATTGAGAAGGCTCTGGCCAAGGTTCGTCAAGGAGAGAGCTCACTTCACACTCTCTTTTCAACATAGACCTCAAACCTAGGCTAGCCGAAGCAAAGAAGGTGGCGACACTTTCGTATATGAGGCGTTGGCTTTTAACTCTGTTGGTCTCATAATGTGAGTACTGTTCAGTTTTGTGTTTTCGTACAGACGTTGATAATTGTAGAGAGTGTGCAACGGATAACAACAATAGAACGATACATGCCCTTCGCGAAGTCCTGAATGAATATGGGTATTCTACCTTCCATTTCTCACGGGATTGCCCCTCTGAATACATGACAGAGCACGGCAGGCACCTGTCAAGTTCATGTTCAGACGCGTGGGCTATGTAGGCGTTTCGTTGGTTGATGTTGTAGACCAAAACAGTCAAGAAGACCTAGTAGAGACTGCCTTAACCCATGGAGCTACTGACTTCGACAACATCGCGGGTTCTTCAGGCTGTTCCTTATGGGCGAGTTATGCGTATTTTCTTCCGAATTCATCTATTTACGGCTGCAATCCAGTTTACCTGTGAACCGGACGCCTTATTATCGCTATCCTCTGCCATTACTCAAAACTTCTCGCAAAAATGGAATGTTGATATCAGTGAACTTCGATACATGCCATTGGAAGATAGTCCCGAAGTATCTGAGGATGATACAAATGATCTCAAGGCACTCATCGAAGAGTTAGAAAATAACGAGGATGTCCTTCAGGTGTGGGCCAGCTCACAAGACATTCATTGAATCAAGGCAGGTATATATGGTAGATCTAGAGGAGTACTTAGTACATCCAACATGATTGCAATGACGAAAGAAATACGATGAATCCGGTTCAGTGGGCTAAATTAGCACTGGGGAGAAGGGAAATCCACGATGTACCTCCTTTCCCTCCTAGTTCTACAATTCCAGCATTCTGTGCTAGCTTAGTGTAATGACTTAGGTTCGGAACGTTAGCGGGAAGATCATCCTTTGGAAGGACCTTGCCCAGAAGAGATCGAGGAGGCTGTTCTTCACCCCTTTCTTGTAAATAGACTAGGGCGGCAATTAATGGCCTGAAAGAGGGGAAAGCGTTTGTACTATCTTGAGCAAGAAATCTTGAGGCTGTTCGAGCCCTGTAAGCCCTTTGATGCGATGGATACTCCTGTTCATGCGAACAGTGCATCTTCTCGAGAGGTACCCGACTGTCGAACGCACCATCCGAAGAACCCGAAGAATGAGCATAATGACGATCCGCAGGATGTAAGATCGTTGACTCTTCCCCACGCCTTTCCAAACAAATACTGGGCTTTGCTGACTGAGGTGATCTCAATGTCGAGGTACCCATATAGTCCGCGGGCGTCAACGACTGCACGCCGACGAGCCTTTGATCTGCATTGATCTCCTTTCCGTCAATGAGATCAGGGAAGGTACAGAAACGCCCGGAGCCGAAGGATTTCATATAATTCGAGGCATTTGGATTGTGAGTCTTGTCTATTACTGATGACACAGCTCTAAGGCTTGAAGGCCCCTGGCTCTCTTGAAAATCAGGATTCAAAACGGCGAGAGCAGAATCAGGAATTGACGGTCCATGACATTGAGCACGTATCCAGTTTTCTGCACTTTCGTGGGCTCCTATAAGGGACTTGTTCTGTGATTTTTCATGGCGGCTTCGTCTGGTCGCTGAATCGTTATGAGGCTTCAGGGGGGATTTTCCAACGTGCACCAGGGAAGATTTGCTACTTTCAAGCTTTGGCATTGGCAAACCATTGAGAACTGTTTTACTGTCAAAAAGTAATATGATAAAGAATTATTAATAGATACCTTGTTCTTGTACTTTTCCGTCTGATTTGGGACTCAAGACATCCTTCTGCCAGTTCAAGACAGAATCAAGCATGACAGGTCGGACATTTGCATCAACGAGCACAGTATCGTAACCTTTGTTACGCAGTGCTGAGAGAGGATAGGAAAGTGGCGCGAGGACGCTCGACATCAATACAATCGTTGCAGGAGGGGGGACATTGAGAGCGAAAATGAACATGTCTGAGGATACATTCTATACAAAGCTACGCGAATAAGAGTCAACTCACCTGTGATCAGTTTCGTAACTAGAAGATCGGGGTCGTTCTCGTTATACTCAATGAAATTAATTTTGTCAAAGAGCAGCGAACTGCCTTGAAAGGCGGTGAAGAAATTGTCCTCGCCAACGACTGGCATGTAGTACAAGTTGAAGCACCAGATAGTACCATGCGATTCAGCGATGGAGCAAACATTTCTCATTGCATCAACTTCTCTATAGCCTTTGGGTGGCTTGCACGATTCTGTGCGTTGTTCCACCATTAAGCGGTCAACTCTCCTAAAGCCGAGGTGCTCACCATAGTCCCACAACACAGCAACTTGCGTTGCCATGCTCTCCAAGAAAATCAAGGGGGCGAGGTGAATTGACTCCTTGGAGACAATCAGATATATCAAGGCTCGAAGACGGACGAGGCCTGACAGTAGTCAAAGAGCAGCTGTGGTTTTGATAGACCTATTATCCTCAGCACGCGGTAGGGTAATTGGAAATCGAAGTGTGTTTATAAAAGTGACTCGAAACGACTCGTCGATATCAAATGCACTGAAGGGACGGACTTAGAGAGTTCCAATTTTAGCAGTACCCTGGTCCCATTCCCTGAGTATTGTGAACGATCTCGCACGTTAATCAACCTATCTTTGCATTGTACCATTCAGGCCGCAGCCCTATCCATGCACCTCCCTCTTTCCCACCAAGCTCAACGATGCCTGCTTTCTCTGCTAAGGCGACGTACTGCCCGAACCTTTCGGTACCGGCCCGTCGGTACACCATGTTATCCTTACTAGCCAGCTCCATAGCAACACCAGAACGGAACGGACGAGAAAAGCCTTTTGAGCGATGGAACTGAAGTCGCTGTACTAGTAAATGGAATTGAGGTGGAACCACTTTAGGTTGGTTCTGTTGAGCCGGTGGAGTTGAAGCTGACGCTGTGTTCCCGTTGGAAGTTGGCACTACTTCACTGACAGGATTGGACTGAGTATACGGTAGGATCCGAGGTTGATTTGTCGGTAACAAGGTGGGCACAGCATTAGGTGTGTTTTCCAGCGATGAAAAGCTCTGCTGATTTGGGGCTGTGCTCGAACCTTGGCTTGGCAGTGTAAGAATAGGAAGGACGTTCCCAAAAATAGGGATATTCTTGGCGGAGCTCTGCGTCTCTAGGGTAGAAAGGTGCGTGCTGGATTCATCGAACGAACTTTCTACCTGGTCTTCTGCGGAAGAAGGCTTGCTCACGACGGTTGGAGTCCACGATGTTTCGTCCGTAAGCGATGTCGCAGAGACAGAATCTGTCCGCGAAGGGGATCCGGTCATAGGTGAAGGGTCCTCGGTTTCATTTGGTGTAGGTGTAACAGGCCGCGGAGCTTCCTTCGAGCTATCTCCTCTATTCACACTTGAATCAGGGGGCGCATAGTTGGGGGCGATGTCGTTGTCTTTGTAGCGTAGATAGTCCATATTATCAATATCAAATTCTTCGCCATTTGACCGACCAGCACGGCGCAGAAAAGAGGGGAAGTCCTTGTTCAATCTTTCCCTCTGGGAATGCGAGACAGAAGTGGTTCTATGGTCCTCCTGAGGGAGCACAGGGCCATCGCGTGGTGACCAACAATCATCCGCAACATCAGCAGCCAACACGTCATTATTCCAGTCCAAAAAAATTGACGCCTGTGTCTTCAGACTTGTGTGAACCGCAGGAAGAGATACGATCACAACCCTATATCGACGAAGTCGTAATATAGACACTGCATACGCAAAGTCACGGTCTCCTGATATGAGTATGATCGTAGATGGTGGGGGATTGTCAATAGCATAGGCGAGCATATCGACTGAAAAGACGAATGAATCCCAGGCAACGCAGTGGCGTCAGCGCGCTTCTACATACCAAGTATCATTTTATCTGCGACATCCTTGCGGCCGTTATGAGGGCAGTCTGTTAGGGAAACACCTGAACACTGAAGTTCCGAGCGAAGGACGAGAGATTTTGAGAATGCAGCGGGTTCAGACAGTTCGAGGTAAGCCTTGAATAACTTGATAGTCCCGAAGTAATGAGCAACTTGGCGTATTTTCTTAACAATTTCGTATCCAGTATATTGGGTGGCAGCAGCGCAGTTTTCTAGAGCTTTCATGTCCAACAATACTGTTCTGTAAAGGACTAAAACTTCAGACGAACCATAATCCCAGAATATTGCCACGTCTTCGGATGTCATCTCAGCGTACGGGAAGGTGGGAAGAGCTCCGGGACCACCTGTCCATTCCGCCTACTTTAAGAATAAGAAGACATATAAGGGGCATTCACGGGCGTCAATCACACATCTCTCGAACCCTGACCAAAAATAATACACGTGATCCCGCGCTGAGAATTATACGGGAATACTATTACGTAAGTATTAGAATTCGGTGACTTTTCCCAAGTGCTTGTTTACCACTTTGCCTCGCTTTCTGGGAAATAGTTCTAAAAAAATTATCTGGAGAGTGGAATCTAACAACCTGACCAACTTGTGCTTGTGTGACCCTGAGGAAGGCGTGATATGCCGAAGTGCCGGACAAAGCAAGCAAAGTCATTTTCCATCCTTTTTTTTTCTTTTTTGGTGGTATCACGGCAGTCTGCCGACTGTTCACACACATTTGTCAACCTCTTACAGACTACTTTGCGCTGGTTATGTCATTGTTTGTATTCCCTCGGCGATGTGGGCCACCTCGTTGGAAATGCTTTTACGCACGAAGTGTGGGGCTCGTTATCCAATACCCACTAAAACCACGGTCAACTTCTTCCATAGCCTGAGGGGAGACAAGTCATCTTGTATAAGGTTCGACCATGTGCTTTTTATCAGACCCGGCTTGTATGCCTTCTTTCCGAACCTTTCTCCATCTGTAGCTAGGCAATCAAGCTTTATCCGTCGTGCAAGGGCAGCCCTTATCCTTTGTAGGATCTCCCTTTCAGTGAAGGTATTTTCTGGGTCTGATCCTCTTGAGATCCTCCACTCGGATCTTAACTTCCAAATTGTGTATGTTACTTCAGAGGTAACTATCTTTTGGAATCTCTTGTTCCCTTTGTCACCCTTTCTCATTCTCTTTGTAAGGGCACACCCGGGTTGGCCCCCTAGTGATGGTTTGGTGGAGGATATCCCTTTCCATTCTTGGAGTGATTTTATGAGTCTCCATACTGTTTCTTGGCCTGATGTCGCGCATTCCGTAAGGATGTGGATTGTCTCTGTTGCCCTACATTGTGGGCAGATCGACCTCTCTTCACAGTCCCTTACATTTTCCCAATATTTTCCTATCTTAAATGCATTGCGCATTGCCCTCCACAAGAAGTTTCTTGTTTGCCGAGACAGGTCTTTATCCCCTTATGGACGTCCAGATTTGTTTGTCTGTCGGGAGGACTCCTATTCTCTCTTGTGGGTGGTTGTGCCTCTCTGTTGCGGTATGGGCATTTTCTCTATTATTCCTTTGTACGCGATGGCTTGCGTTAACTTCGCCAGCTTTGCGCCCGGGAGATCGTATCCCGGTGGTATATCTAGGTTTATTTCGTCCTGGGTTGCCTTACGCGCACCTTCATTTGCTAGACGGTCGGCTTCCTCGTCGCCTTCGATTCCGGCATGACCTTTGACCTTCTCTAGTAGGGTGATTCCACTTCTCTTTCGAAAGGTAGCCACTATAGATTTTAAGATATCTCTATTCGCCGTACCTATCCACCCCTCGTCCTCCCTGTGTCATTCTCCATCCTTTTAATTATGGAAACGGATATAAACGTGAAACTTCTCATAGACTGTGGCGGCCTGGTCATGCTGGGTCGGGTGCGAAAATGGTACATACACTTGAAATATAGTATACTAGATAACGTATGTAACATTGATCAGTACCATCGCCTGCATTTAGGCGGGAAATTTAGAAGAATTGGCCCACTCCGGCCGGAGAGACACCCATGCATTATTCCCAGACCCTCCTAACGTGACTATCCCAACTTCCTCCGCCAACAATATGTACGACGCGAACTTACTGACTTTTGCCTGTGCATAAAGACCCTTGACTTTCGCGAGGGCAGATCCCAAATCCGTACGCATCACTTGTGTTTGCTTCTGCTCATGAGCACCCTTCTGTAATGCTGCGATCAATGGTAAGAAGTGAGATGGGGCAGGTCTCGCAACTGCACTCTGCGACGGCGGTCGCGCCATTGGAGGACTAGAAAGCGGTCGCGTCGAAGTTGATGGTGGAAAAGTTGGAAATACCGGTTTAGTCTGGGTGTTAGCAAGTGCAGGCGTAGACGTTGTAGTTGCCACAGGTGCAGCTACAGTTGTCGTAGTCGGTACAGAAGTAGCTACAGGAGTGGCGGTTGCGGCGAGAGCAGCAGGTGCAAATGCTGGTGTAGATGGCTTCCACAAACGATCAAGTCCCACAGATGGTGCTAGCAGGGATGTAGACACTGGCGGAGGAGTCTTCAGAACTGTACTTGCTGGAGCTGAAGTCGAAGCCTGCGTAATTCGAGACTCTTTTGTAATCTCATGTTCAGAGAACGGGAAACCTTCCCGAAGGTCTGGTCGAGATGAGCTTTCAAAAATGATGTCGCCATCAGTCACAAAAGTCGGCTCATGCTTTGAGGGAGGCGAAGGCGTCTGCGGTGCTGACTGCGCGGACCGGAACGACCCAGCAGGGGAATACGGTCGAGAAGTCGTTCTAGACGAAGTTCGCCAAGCACACGTTGTGTCAGGCAATGTGTGCTCGGGACGCTCGTGACAATTGCTATGAGAAAAGGTCTCATGATCACGATGAGACGGCCGGTCTTGATTTCTGCCGTCCTCATATGCATGGGTGTTACGACTTTTACCCTTTCGGTCCGAGTCGGACGTGATCCCATTGAGTGAGGTCGACAGATGACGCGCCCCTTGTGGTGCTAGTGAAGGAGCAACCGGCAATCCGTCATCCTCGCTTTCATGCAAAACCTTTGCATTCCAATCAAGGTGCGTATCAGCTTGTGCAATTAGATTGCTGTGTGAATCGGGGGGACACAATACCACAACTTTGTATTTGCGATGGCGTAGTGTCGAGATAGCATAAGCAAGGTCTCGATCTCCAGATATAAGGAAAATTGTTGCTGGAGCTGGGTGATCAATCGCAAATGCAATCATGTCGACTGGAAGGTCCGGGTCAGTAAACTCCAACTTTCTGAATGATTTGCATGACAAACCAAGAAGCATTTTTACGACAGCTTCAGTCCTTCTATGATGTGGGCAATCTATCAAGGCCACCCCAGACGCCTGTAATTCTGACAAGAGCCTTAGGGTAGACGATACTTCGAGGTAGGCCTTGAAGGAAATAATAACTCCAAAGTCATGTGCTAGGGATCGGATGGCTTGTACTGTTTCGTATCCGGGAACTCCTGACCGAGGCGGTAAATTCTCTTCAAACGCGTCAGCCCAAAGCGTACTACTTTGCGACAAGAGAATAATAACATACCGAAATCCCAAAAAATAGCAACGTGCTCAGTCTGCTGCATAGTGAAGGGGATGACACCTGTATTTGCACTCATCTTTAAAAAGGAGCCGGAAGGATGTTTGATGACCTCTCATTACCATGAGGTACTTGACGTACTCACTGTGGGTGACTTGCACGCCACTTGTACACGTTTGAAAGTAATATCGGCGAAGAAGGGGTCTAAAAGTACACGCTGTCAGTGGCAAGAAACTTCCGTTATCGGACCGCCTGCCCAATGTGTGCACTGAGTGAGACAAGTAAAATGGTTGTAGTCCTCCATGGGCCACTCAGAAATGAGCACACGCAAGACATCCCATCGTAGATACAATACAAAAAGGACCATAAACACGCGTTGTCAATGCCCAGGTTGAACACTAGGGATGCTGGATACCGCTCGGTCACGCACCCAGCTATGCACAACTTGATTCTGGATGCAGGGTGGGAGGTAAAAAAAAATCTCGATTTATTGTATATTTTTGCCCAATCTAGCGAGGTGGTAATTGATAGTAGGTTTTGGTACTTTCTTTGGAAGCGGCTGGGGCGCAACGCAAAGGTCAGATACGGACAGTCCGAACGAGGATTAAGCCAAACGCACCGTCGTCCGCATGCACTGAAACAAGGTCTCAGCTGCTTCTTTACATAGGCCTGCTGAATGAAAGTCCTTGTGCGCAGCCCAGCAGCCCAGCATGGCAGCCAGCTGTGGTCCACACATGTTATTTGAGGGATCTGAATGGCAAAACTTCGATGAATTATAGGCAAAGAATGCGCAAGTCGACGAACTCTTTTGGGGCCGGACTTTGAGGCGTTTAATGTGAATAGTCATCGCGGCGACGCACAGACTTGCAATGCCCAGGACGTCAAAATTGCAGGCACACGTGATTTTTAAACACGTCATATTTCCAGATGACTGCGGCTTCCAGACGCTGATCACCAACAACTAGAGAGCTAGTGCCAACGTTTCTCCTCTCGCAGTCCGCCATTACAGAAAGATGCCTTCATCCTTGAACAAGAACAATTCTGGTAAGTACATATCATGCAATACATTTTTGACCAGCACGCAGCGTCTCAACGCAATAACAAGCGGTTAAGCGTATAATGCAGGAGGCTAAGGAGCTCGCCAATGACCCATCTACAGACTATTCCGCCTCTCCGTTAGAAGTGCGTGATGTTTTGTGTTGCCAAATTCTAGGATTTATGATGTCTACCCATCTAGGATGACATATTCGTCAGTCTAAGCGATCTTCTTTCGCGATATTGAACTGAAGCTTGGCCGCCTAGGAATGGCACTGTACACTGCGCGGGCCTGCAGGTACCGAGTTTGAAGGAGGACTGTATCATTTTCGTATTCTGTTGCCTGCAGAATATCCATTCCGACCTCCGTCGCTCATGATGCTCACGCCGAACGGAAGGTTTGAGCTCAATACCAAGGTGAAACCCTAGTCATAATTTGACTCACTTTAAAGACTGACCTTTTCACGATGTAGATCTGCATCAGCTTCACAAATTGTGAGCGCTATCTCAGATCGATGCTTTAACTAGTTGATTGGAGCTTTTAGACCATGAAGAATTGTGGCAACCAGCATGGGGCGTTCGAACAGGTGAGTCCTATCTGCAGGTGTCCACGGCTGCTTGTTTATGCACTATTAGCTATCATCGGACTCCAGGGTTTCTTTCCTCTCAAGGGGCAGCAGGCTGCCGGCGTTGGGTCCATCGAGTATCCTTCAACAGAGCGAAAACGTTTAGCAGCCTTGTAAGCATTGTTTTGCCTCCTAATATCTGCATTCACAAGATAAGATCACGAGGATGGGTCTGTCCCCATTGCAAAGAGAGTAATCTGACATTACTACCCGATCCGCCGATGGTAGTGAGTGATAGTCCCGTTGAAGAGAACACCAACGTCGCCGAACCCTCACCCGCTCCACCGGCACCTAAAGAATCAAAACCGGCACCAGAGCCGGAGACTAGCATCACTGAAGAGCCAACGCCGGAGCCTAGCATGACCCCAGAGCCGGCGCCGGAGCCTAGCACGACCCCAGAGCTAGCGCCGGAGCCTAACACTACTCCAGAGCCAACGCCGGAGCCTAGTACCACACCGACAGTCGTACACAACATCGACACTCTATTACCTTCGGGTGCTGTTGCTGGCCAGACCCGGCCAGGACCATTCATCGCACGGGCTGCAGTTGAGACACCAGCAACGATACGTGTGACGCGTAAGCCTCCGCTTGTACTGGTTGACGGGGCGATTTGTATGTTGTTCGTGATCGCTTTTGCGATAATATGGCGTAGGATGGTTTAGGCATTTTGTAATCTGTATTTTTAGTTTTGTAGATTAGGCCTCCTTTTGTATTTATGCCGAACACGATGGTTGGGCTGGTTGAAATTACCGGGGGCCCATACTACATACTACATACATTGGGTCAGGCTTTGTATGATATGGATGCCTTTCGAGCCATTTCTCCAGCTATTCATTCCCGGCCAGAGCTGATTCTTCTGACATGTGGCAGACACACTTATGAAAACTTCAATCAGGAGTCGTCCGAGTCCCTGTAGCCACATAATTCGCAAGGTAGCAGGAGCAGACTCTAGAAAATGTAGTCGTCTCACACTGCGATGAGAAAGACATGAACATTTTAATGAGTGCTTCTGACAAGAATATCAAACTTGATATGGTATTGACAACTAAAAGGTGATAGATTACTTAGTTGATAGCCGCTCAATGTTCCAGCGACAACCAAGAGCAAAATATATCATTTGAGTTGTGAGGGGAAAACAGGTTCAGGAATGTGTATGAAGAGTCCATCACCAAAGTCCTGGCACAGTCCGTCGAAAAAAACGATCGAAGAAGTTAGGCATAGGGGGTGAAGTGTGTCATTCCAAGGCTCAGAGATTGACTGGTTTACGTCTACCAGAACATGTCGATATGTTGACCGACGTTCTCTCACTATTTCTGACGCAGTACTAACCAAGAGTGTATGAGCTTCGTCCTCTACTTCTCTTCTGCAGAAATGACAGAGTCTTAACTGCCAGAGGCCTGTTTTGTTCAATACCCAAAGAGTGAAAGAGGTTGTCAAAAGCCTCATTAAAAGCTTAAAACACGCGAAGCTCATTAGTCGCAGTCTCGATGATCGAGGTCCGAGCGCAGAGATCAGAGATCCGAGACGAGACAAATGCGAACTACCGAACTATATATTTAGGATGTCGCCAAGTTTAATGAGCGCACTCCTTTGAAATGGCCACCCCAGCACGAAACTTGTCCATAAGCCGCAGGAAATCCCTGCAGCTGCACCATCGTCCTGCTTCCGTTCCTATCCCACCCTCATTGCTCCAATCACCATATCTTGATCCCCAAAGCATCTTCCAGCGCAACCTCGATTCCGCGTCACATTACCCTACCCAGGAAGACGAAAAGTGGCTTCAGGATACCATACCATTAGAACACGACAAAAAGACCGGACGGCTTTCGACGTCATCTATGTCCTCATCCAGTTCACCCACGACCACGGACAGTTCTATGCAATCACTGCCGCGTAGCATCGGTTCCGGACTCACCTTTATCCCAACCTCTCCACCTATTGTGCGATGGCGCAAGCCACCCCACAACATGTCCTCGGATTGGCACGAACCATACCGGCTAAGGTCTGTATCATGCCAAGCGGGGCAACGTGAGCGCTTTGAGAGCATTCGACCTACACCTCCAATTGCTCGATGGCAACGTCCACGCCATATACTACCTTCAGCCTGGCACGAGCCACGGGCGCGGTCTGCACCGCCTTGTCTAGAGGAGCAAGACGAGTCCTTTATTCATAGAGTCTAGACTTTCTTACGATTTTCCCTCTTATCTTTTTTGGGTTCCAGGTGTTTTGCTGCTGTCCATAGATTGCTGTCCCGTTCACAACCACGAAGAATTGGCTCAATTTGATAACCACTGCAGTCATCGCATAACTATCGTTATACTTCACATTGCAAAATTATTTACCCCACACGCATCGTACAACTAACACACGTGAATTAGATATTTGTAGCCAATATTATATGATACATACACGTACACTACTTTTTCTTGACGTCACGAAGACTGAATACAATCAGGTCCTCGTCCTCCAGATTGTAGCTCGCAATCGAACTTGAATTTGTAAGCATCTTACTCTCGAATGACAGTCGAATACGTGACGCGCCAACGGTACTATCGATATGTCTCGTGATACGATCACGAATTGTCGATACCAACAAATCGAGGGACAGGTCTGGGACTGTGACAATTGATCCATCGAGTTTCCATTCCGGTTTCGACGATTCCAGAGGAAGTTGAACCCGGAGTGAAATGGGGTGCTATCTCTTGGTAAGCATTGACTCGAAAGAAACAAAACATGTAAAATTTTAGAACAAAGTTTCAACTCACAGGATGCATTGCGATCCAATCTGCCTCGGGATACAGCTGACCACCTGGAAGCTTGGCAACTCGTTGGCGCTTGGCAGGGGGTATATCATCTGCACCACCCTCCATTTCGTCTGCAGAACGGACTTGGCCTGCCTGTGCCTGAAGTGCTCCATTCGCCGCGGCAAGAGCTGCCATACGAGAAGGGTGCAGTCCAGGTGCGGGAGGTTGGTAACCGAAAGGCTGGGCCGCATCCATTCCCTGATAATGCAAGGGCGGTAACATAACAGGGGGCTGATTCGAAAACATGGACGCTGGCTGGGGACCTGATGAGATCGTGGCTGCTTGATAAGCACCTGTGTTCCCTACGGATTGAGGAGGGGCCGGGAGGGATGCAGGTGCAGGAGGTAAAGTAGCGAGGGGTGGAGGGATAGCTGCAGGTCCAATTCCAGGTCCGATGACATTGGTGTCTTGACTGTAAAGCCAGCATTAGCACTTAGAACGAGCAAGATACTTGCATTGACTCACGGTCCAAGACCCTTTGCACGATGAAGGGCAGCAATTTGCTCGTCGAAGTTGACGTTCGTCGAGAACCGGTCCAAAGTATTCGCTTTTGACGCTGTGTGACCATCCCAAACTACTTTTTCCCTCTCCTTGCGCTTCTCACGTTCCTCTTCTTCCTCCTTCCTCCTCCGCTCCTCGTCTGCTTCGGCACCAAAAATATCCACGCGCGTACGTGCGAGATTTCTAAGAGACGATACCACATTAGCTCCGCGTTGCAGCTCGGATGCCTGGGATTTGCGCAATTCCAAAGCATCGCGCTGTTCTTTCCAACGAGGATCCAAAAGCTCAATTCGCATGTGTTCATCCAATTCATCAACAGCGATGGATTGCCCACAGATAGAACAAGTCGTCATGGCAGCCTTTCCGCTCTTCTTGTCCACTGAAGAAGATAAATGTTATCAACAAAAATAAGTGAGAACGGAAAAGGCGCTTACACTTCGGCACGTAGTCTGTCCGAATCTTCATGGGTCCGGCAGCATTGAGAGTGCCGGATTGAAGCGCTTGCGCCCGTGCAATTTCCCTTGCACGCGTCTCTTCTTCGCGTTTCTGTTTGGTTTGTTCATCTTCCACCTCTTCATCACTTTCTTCCATCGCTGCGTCATCTTCTCCACCACCAACTCCAGCACCACCAACGGCAGCTGCTGCCTCGGCCTCAGCTGCTGCTTGGCGAGCACGATGTGCCTCCACGTCCTCCGCAGTAGTCTCCATGATCATTGCCGCCATCCTCTTCTGTGCCAACGTCATATTCTCGACTTCTTGGAGACTCATGGGGGCCGGCAATTCCAAGTTGGCATCAGCAACGGTGAATTCAATCGTCTGAACTATAGCGTAGTCATGCCAGTCGATTTCGGCAAAGGCAACTACAAAAGAAAACGAAAGGACCGGTCAACTCAACAAGCAGATGAATGATGCTCGACGCACTTCGTTCGGCCTCCTGGTCATCCTGACGCTTCTTATCCTTTTCACGCTTGTTTTTTTCCCATTTCGCGTGTTTTTGCGCTACTTCCAGTGTCTTCCAACGGGCATCCTCCTTCGTCCGCTCCTTCAGCTGTTCCAACACCCCCTTATTAGGCTGAAGTATCTTGGTGTACTGCTCCACCAACCGGTTGAAATATCCGAAAAGTGAATGGGTAGGGCGAAGAAAGTCGAACTGGTAATTACGCCCTTCACGCAAAGATAGATTGGCGAGGAAGCTTCGGCCTCTACATGCACTGAACAATGCAGTGAGTTTCATAATGTCGCTGTGTCCATACTAGTCAGTCAATAAAAGCATAGGGATGCTGAAGAAGACAAACAGGTCAATATTGCTAATGTTGGGCATGTCCATAATAAAGTCCGGAGGCGGTGGCTCGATTCCAACATCAGCCACTTGGATAGGTTGGGCATCACCGTCTTCTTTCCCATCCTTTTCAGGTGTTGACTCGTCTACCTCTCCTCGGTTAACTTTATCCATTCGATGTCGGTAGTACGCATGGTAAGGGTCCACCGGGTTAAGGAAGGAGAACTTAGGGTCAGTCCGCTGGCCTTCACGGATTTTATCTTCGAATTGTGGAGGGTTAGCAGAACGCGCAACAAAAAGCGCAGTCCTATCAATTACGGCTACATTACACAAGAAGACGTCGAACACGTATGAGCTGCTGTTGAACAACTGCAACTGAGAGAGGCTTACATTTGATTTCTGGTGGAGGAAGAATGAGGCCACTTGAGAACCTCAAAGAACCACTGCCACCTTCCAACTCCATCTGAATGTCAGATACACCATTTTCGAGTACGCCATTTGCCACGGGAGGTACAATCTCGACAAGAGCAGTCATGGGTCAAGACGAACAGTGACACCGATGAATTCTCTCGGCGTCTTGAGAATCTAGCTTTCTCACGGTGCCCATAACTTTTACCTTCCTCCTCGCCGACCCACGAGCCATATGTTCGGGGCGTTTCGACCGTCTCATGTAAACCTTAGTGGTCTTCTCTGGTTGGTGTGTCATTTATGACCATTAAACATACCTTTAAACCGTGTCTCAGGAAGGTACCCTGGAAACTGTCACCGACACGGAAAGCCAATGCTCGGGCGAGGCTGAAGAAAGTCGATGCGGTCATCGAGGCAGTGAGAGCAAGTGGTGTGAGATGCAGCGCCCTGGTGAGACTATTGGAATACTACATTTATACAAGGCTTATCTGCTCCCCCAGGACCAAGCACTGGAGTTACCGAAAGAACATGAGATGCCCGCACGAGACAAATACACAATATTCAGCGCCAACGCCAGAGGTTATCGCAAGGGAATTCATAAGGTCCCCAAATGGACACGGGTGCGTAGCCAGCTTCCTGTGCTTGAGGACAGTCCCTGACGATGACCCAAAATACACATAGCGTACATTGAGGACAAACCCCAAGGGCTTCTAATCCATTGTCTTATAGCACACTCTAAAATAATATCACCTGAATTGTACCCTTCCTAATTGCCTGCATTACCTTCTGACCACCCAAAACCGATCTAAAGACCTCATCTCTCGTCTCTGGAATATCCAAAAGCGATCGTTTCTTGGAATCCTTCCAAGTGACGTCGAGTATGATGTGTGAGAGCGCAGAAACGGCTAGAGCGTCTTTAAAAAAAATATCAGGCTTCGAGTCGAGCAATAACCGTGGAAAACTCACCGGTCTCGCAGAGCAACTTTCCTAATCGTCCTGGTGTACCCACAGCAGCACCCACTTTTGTCCGTCTCAAATATGCAACGTGATCTGTGAGCTTGAAGTGCTTTGCAAAGAGCTTCGCTACCTCGCCGCCTTTATCACCCCTCAACTTCTTGTCCTTTAGGACTCGTGTGACGTCTGCTACGCGCAATGCAGCTCCGGTCACAAAGATAAGGGTCGGTGCTCCCGTTGTTTTTGATTTTTGTGTGAGACGTTTAGTGAGTGTCGGATTGGCTGGGGTGAATCGGGTGGCATGAGATACGAGGCAGTTGATGAGGTGGTTTGGACAAACTTTTGATGATGAAGTCCACTAATTGGTCTAGTGTCCGTGGTCCGGTCCACGAAGTTGCATCTGCAATGGCCGATGCTGTCTAAATGTCAATTTAAGAATATCCCTTGAGAGGGCGCGTCGTTGACACGCACCAGGAATTCGCATATCCTCCAATTCAAGCGCGCTCATATTTGAAAAGACTTTGGCCTGGTGAGATGCCAGAAAATCGGAGAGTTGGACGGGCGACTGGTTGGCAATAGATGACTGTATCGTTTCGACGGTCTCTGCGAGTTTTCGTTTCTGGTGCCAATCTCTAAATTGGTAGACCAGGATTGAGGACTACCAGAACCTACTTTGGCCCTTCGTTCTTTTTCTTTTTCCCGACGTTTCCTCTTTTTGGCTAGTTCTGCTTCTTTGTCTGTAGCTGCGGACCTGGGATCTGATTCTTCAGCTACGACTTCCTCCTCCGCACTACCGAAATCGTTGTCATTATCGTTTTCGTCTGAAAAGAAATCTGCGTCTGGGGTGGCCTCGTCACCTGAAAGAGCTACGAGGTCATCTATGACAAAATCATCTTCAAGATCGTCTCCTCGATTCATGTTGTTCGGATGAATGAAGGAGAGAAGCCTGCTAGAAATTTCAATGCAAGGTAACGTACACGTGATGTACTTATAATAAATATCACAAGTTACTCTTTGGAATTGTCAAGGTTATTTATGCCTGGCATGTCGCTGTACATGCATGACTTTTCGAAACTTAAGATTTGGTCTGTGCCACTCAAGGTTCTCACAGAACACTCTATCATCTGTGCAGCACTAGTTGTGGCAACGTGCCTTGTATTATGTTGCTATAAAGCCTCCTCTCGAAACCACTTGCATGATACCCCGACCCCGACCTCCTCTTCCCTTAAATCCCCCTCTGCCTCTCAAATCTTTCCCCGTCTCTCTTTTGACAACGTTCTCACACGTCTTCGTCGTAGACCCCCTGGCAAGCCTTCTCCTGACATCACTTCACCTCTTGCAAAGAAAATGGATAACACGCGCCGAAATCACTCTTCAAAGAAACCGAAACCGAAACCGAAACCGAAACCACCCTCGCCACCAAGGGCGAAGCAGCATTATGATGCTTTTCTTGTGCTTGACGTCGAAGCAACATGCCAACAAGGAACTGACTTCAACTTCCCCAACGAGATAATCGTACGTCGAAGAGCCATCTCCTGTGACAATTTATCACCTCTCCCTTTAGGAGTTCCCTGTCTGCTTGATGCGATGGAAGGACAGGACTACGGACTTGAAAGCTACCCAGCTCGAAGTCGTGGCCGAATTTCGCAGCTTTGTCAAGCCCACATGGCAACCAGTCTTGTCCAAATTTTGTACAGACCTTACCGGCATTACACAGGTTCGAAGCATCCACGTATAGCCATATATTTTTCAATCTCTATTATACGCAGGAACAAGTGAATGCAGCGCCCCCATTCCCTATTGTTCTAGCCTCGTTTCAAGATTTCATGGTAGAACACGGTCTAATTGATGGTGACACTGGGGAGCGGCTTGTTCGGTTTTGTTGGTGCAGTGATGGCCCCTTTGATATCCGTGACTTCGTTGTGAAGCAATGTTTCATCTCAAAGGTAAAGTTTGCTCATACAACATCAACAGTAAAATTGCTGGGCGTTGAGCGCTATCTATACACCAGATCCCCATGCCCAGCTGGATACAAGGAGACGTTCTCGATGTACGGACTGCCACCCTGGATTGGCTACACTCACGCGAGCAGCCCAAACATTCAAGTGCGACAGGAGTAAGCCTGAATTTTCAAACTCCATCCTTTTGACAACAAGTAACATTTGTCAGGGGTGGGATGGTCCGAGACGCCGGACTCTAAATATTCCAGCTCAACTGAAGGTTCTCGGTCTTTCCAGCTTCGAGGGCAGGGAGCATAGTGGTATAGATGTCAGTGCGCGTGAACTGTGTTCCCTGTGTAGTTGGTTTAACCTTTCCTTTGCAATACCCAGGATAGCCGTAACATTGCACGTATTGTTGCCGAGCTCGCTCGAAGGGGTACCTCGTTGCATCCTAACACAGTGATACGTCCCAACCGACGTTGGCAGTGGATGGGAAAACATGGTCAAATCCTCGACGGTTATTGGACTGTGAAAAACGTCGATGACATGAAGCCATGGCAAAAGCTCTGATGTTTTTCCGTTATGCCTCTTCCTTCCGCTCACTATTCCTGGTTCCATTCTTGATTCCTCTACGCCTCATATACCGGGCACGATGTCATTCTATATTAGATCCATTTAAGTCCATCCGCACTGGGTTCCTCGGATGACGCGTTCGGATTTGCGAACACCTTCGGCTCCGACTTGAATATGAATATGGAATGATATTTCCATATGTCGAAATACTTTTTGCTTCGCTTGCATAACGCAGAACCATCTCTGTCATTCGCAGGATCACCTCGCCTTTTTCCTTAGCTACTTTCAGAGACTTGACGTATCAAGAAATTTAAACCTTCACTCTCTAATTGCAATGCCACCAGAGCTATTGGACAACTACTCCGATAGATATTTCTTTGGAGATTATTTCTTACCTTATTTGTATCTTGGACTCTACATTTTATTGTAGTTGTAAGTAGTTGTAGGGTAATAAAGTGTAACAATATTTTGGTATGTCTTGTACTGTCACGGTGACTCATTTCCACCCGATTGGCAGGAGAAATGAGCTCCCAAGCGCACGCTCTTACTATGATTCGCGCCTTGGATGATGATATTACAGAGTCGGAAGCATCATGTGGTAGTTGAGCAGTGTCATTGCCTCTCTGAGTCGCACAAGAATCGAAAATGTCTGGTATCAGACAGGATAGAGCTCTACTGGGAAACAAAGCAACTAAACCTCCGTATCTCCCCACAGGACCAGACGCCGCTCAAATCAAGGCCTACGTGAGTGAATCTTGGTGATACTCGATGCGGAAAAGCCGGGGCAGGCACACAAAACATGGTCGAAAACTTGTCTGGCTCACTTAGGCCCTGGCCGATAAATGACGCGGGCCTTAAAATCACGAAACGACTGAAAACCCATCCAAAAGGCGAAAAATGTGATCGTGCATTGAATGGACGTTGATTATTCAAGGCCTGGAATGTCGAAATTCAAGTTCAGTCACCCAGCACAACCAACCAACCCAACCACAGATCCGATGCAAATTCCTACGGTCCATTCCAGGACCAAGTGCTGTCATGCCTGAGAGGTAAAGACCAACATCTACCGGGTATCGACCCTCAGGAGTCGTACATTCTGAAAGATAAACTGTTACCAGAATGACTTTGACTTGGAGAGGTAAGTGGAGGCAAGTAGGTGGAATAACCCGGGGAGGTCCACGCATAAACGATTGGGATCCATATATTTGGTCGGGCGATTGCTATAATCGGCTCACTCGTCGAGTAATCATGACAGACAATATTAATGAGATCCTAGTTACACAGATCTTGCTGCTCCTATGTATGCCTTCCGATACCTCTTCACGGAGTTGTGACTTTCAAACTGTAATTTTTCACACGGAGGGGGATATGGTATGCACAGGCAGGAGGGCTGATGTTCAGATGACCGGTGAGTGCTTAAAAACCCACCCAAATCAATGTCACAAGGGCATATATATCTCGGTAGAGCAGATGGAGCGCGCTGTTGACTCCTGATGATGCAAATTGTATTTGCGGGCTGTCCGTGAGTTCTTTACCTAATCGGCATACAACCAAATTGCACGAGCTACGTCCTGTGCCTTCAGCACAGGTACGTAGCTTGTTGGAGGCTCGCCCCCAAACCCCGACTGCATCCCGGCCCCAACCTCGCAAGCTCGGTTAGGGCCTTGTGTTCAAAACTCAATGCTTAATCCCAGCTCCAACCTCGCAAGCTCGGTTAGGGCCT
>QGOB01001534.1:0-13235 GCA_003313055.1 Termitomyces sp. MG145
CTGGTCTGAGATGTGCCAGGAGGGTGGTGAGGATGGGGAGTGTGATGGGCTGTACTGGGCGTTGGTCTCTGTTAGAATCTTATTCTTGTGTACCTAAGAATAACGGTAAGTTTATTCCTCAGTCTCGTACAAGTGACTCAGAAGTATCTGTACCTAAGAATAACGGTAAGTTTATTCTAAGGTATTCATCAGTATGCGGAAGGTGAGTGAGTATTATGATTTACGCACTGTGCCACTGTCACTATCCCTTTCCCATGAGCATACACTGTGTGTTCCCTGAAACACAGTTCCTGATCAAGGAAGACCCCCAAGAACTTGTGTGATGACTCCATCTTTATCATTGCTCCTCCAACATTTACTGCTGACCATGTTGCAGGCCTTGTGCCCTTACTCCTCCCCTCTGCTGCCACCCACCTTCTGGTGAACCCCACTCCCACAAACTTGCTGACTTCATAGATGGAGTGATGGTCCTCTGCCCACTTACTTGCACTGTTCTCCCTCTGCATCATCTCCTCAACCTTTCTTGCCACCTCCTCCATGTCCTCCCCTTCCACCACCATGTATGCATCATCTGCAAACAATCCTGCTAACTCCCCATTCCTTGAGAGTGCCCCCTTGATCTGGCCTGCATTATAAAAGTTGTAGCATATTCCTGATGTGTTGCAGCCCTGATCAATTCCACTGTTCACTGGGGTCACCTGCAACTCATAGTCATCAAATGCTATCACTGTCTTCCTCCCTTCCAGCTTCCTCTCAAACCATTGCACAACCTCCTCCAGTACCCCCTTTCTCCTCATGTCTCTGTCCAGGATTCTTGGCACTGTGTTTGGAAAGGCTCCCTTGATGTCCATGAACACAGCAACCACTTCCTTACCCCTTCTCCAGGCGTCCCTTATGAATGACATGAGTATGTGTAGTGAGTCTGTGGTGGATCTGCCTGGATGACCCCCAAACTGCATCTTTGGCAAGATGCCAGCCTTCTCGACATAGTGTGCCAGCTTTGTCTTAACACACAATGAGAGCACTTTCACTATGGTATTGAGCAGTGCTATGGGCCTGTAGGAATTTGGGTTGCTGTAGTTGTTATGCCCAGGTTTCCACAGGACCACAGTCTTAAAGGTCTTCCATCTTTCTAGGTAGACTTCATGATTGAACGTTGCCCAGAATATTGGCCCTAGGTATGGCACTAATATGTATTTTGTCTTCTTCAGGACAATGTTGGGTATGCCACTCATCCCTGGCACCTTGTAGGGCTTAAGATTGTCAACTGCCACATAAATCTCCTTGTTTGTCACTGGTGTCCACTGGAATGCTGGCTCCAAGACCTGCTCACCAGCCTCATCTGGTCATGCCCCCAGGTCATTGTAAAAGAAAGCTCTGTGCAGTATCCTTGCCTTCTCCTCATTGTCCTCCACCATCCTGCTGTTCCTCCCTCCACTCTCCTTCAGTGCAGGCATCCTCACCTTTCCCCCATCCCCAGGCATTGCCATCACAAAAGTCTTCACATCCCACACCGTCTTCATGTCTACTGACTCCAGCCAGTCCTCCCAATGCTTTTTCTTAGTGTCTTTTATGGCCTGACCATAGTCATTCCTTGCTCTCCTGAATGCCTTGTGTGCATGGTGGTCCTCGATGTCCATGACCCTATATGATTCCCTCCCTAGGGCCCTTGCTCTCCGTCTCATCATTGTCAGCTCTTCTGTCCACCATCGTTTCATCCCCTTTGACTCTCTCCTTACTGGGATCACTTCCTCTACCATCCATTTTAGCACCTCCATGACCACATCCAGCCTCTCCTTGACTTCCTCCTTCCTCGTGATCCTGTCCTTCCTCACCCCATCCAGCCTATGCCCCAACTCTTCCTCAAACACCTCCCAGTCCACTTTTCTGAAGTTCCTGGTTGCCGCCACTCTGTTCCTCTCTACCATTGTTGTACATGTCATTACTATTGGGAAGTGGTCCGCCTTGGGCAGTTGTTCACTGTATAGTACTTTGCATTGTGTGATCTGGTCCTGTAGCAGTTCAGTGACAAAGACATTGTCTGGTCTGGTTAGATTTTTTGTGCTTTTTGCTCTCAGTGTCAGTACATGTGGCCTTACCGCCATGCCCATCCCATGCCTTGAGGTCATTGTTATGAGCTCTTCTGCAGCATCCAGGTTACTTCTCATGAACAAGTGTGAGTTTCTTGGGCTATCCTACATGGGATGGTGCCAGTTGAAATCCCCTACCCATATGTCAGCCACATTTTGCTCCCCTGTGCACCTGCCTTCCCAACTGCACAAGAAGAAGTCCAATGCCTGTATGGCTCTCGAGTGTTCACAGTTGTTATACATGTTGAAGATGCAGACTGTTCATTCCCTCATCTCAAGGCTTATCCCCACCACATCCGTGCTTTCTATGTTCAGCCTCCTCCATTTGCCTGTGACCAGATGCTTGCTGACAAGTGTCACTGCTCTGGTCCTGCCTGCATCTCACTTGTTGTGCAGCTTCGGATACACTGGCCGCCATACCTGTGTTGCCCTAGACTTCTTGTTGAAATTGAAGTAAGGCTCCTGCAGGCATATGATGTCAGTGTCTTTGCTAACTGTGTTGAGCACTGCGTGCTGTGCTGTCAATGATTTGTCCACATTCTGTTGCCATATGGTAAGCTCCCCCTTTTTCTCCATGTCTCCTCCTCGTCCTTCCTCTCCCCATCTGTCCCCCCTGGCTGTGCCACTCATTGCGAGGGCCTTGGCAAGTGCTGTCGTGCTTGCAATGCCAAAGCCTCAAGGGATGCCATGAAGTTGTTGTACTGTGCCTTGGGCCATGTACCATCTGTCTGGTTACCATCACCCCCTCCCGTGTTTTGGTCGCGCTGTGTACTGTCAGCCCACCTGAAACTGTCCAATGTCGTTTGTGTGCTTCCTGGCCTGCCCACTGGCCCAGTCTGCCCCTGTTCACCACCCCTCGCCAACTTGTGGTTTGTGCCTCCCCCTGCACCCTCTGGCCCCCCTGCCAGTCTCCCCTGGCCTGTCTGTCTCCTCGATACCACCTCCCAGCCCCTGTCCTCTCATTTGCCCAGTAGGGCATTGTATCCAATATCCATCCCGCCTGCCATTCTGGTGTCGTCCATCCATGTCCACGTCCATTGCTGTGGTTGTCGGGACAAACTCCACAAAGACGTTGTATACCCTGTCCTTGACTGTCGCGCCTGCCATGTACCTGCTCAGGAATGCTGTTTTCACGTCAGGTCTGGCCAACCACTCTGCTGCAGCTGATGAGTTTAGCTCATAGAGTACTCCTCCATTCCTCAACTTCCTAGTGGAAACGAACTCTACCTTTGGGCTGTCCAAGCCCTCTATCCCCATGAGTTCCTTGGCCACCCTTGCCTTCTCCACTAGCTCCTTCTCCGTGAGGTCCCGCCATCCTTCACCTCCCTCTGCGTTGTCGATGATTAGCTGTCTCGACCTGTCCTCCGCCCGCCTCGTGATGTCTTCGTGCTCAGCCCTGCGAGCGGCCTGCGCATAGCTTCGCCCATTCGCGTCTTGCCTGTCGGTGGTTTCACACCTCCCTCCGGTGCCGCCTTCCCGGACTGCCTCTCTCTCTGTCCCCTTCCCTTCCATCACCTGTCCCTCTTCGACCCTCTCCACCAGTTCCTTCGTCTGCTCCGCCATCCCTTTGACTGTCTTTACCGTTGCTTCCGCCAAGTTCTCCAGTGCTTCTCGGTAGTCCTCCATTGCCTTCCCCACCGTGTCGAGTACCATCTTTTCCACCTCTCCCGCTCTCAGCTCCTCCATTCCTATTGCCACCGCCCTCAACCCACCCTGATGTCTCGTGGAACGTCCTTTCTGACCGTTAGGCTGAGAAGTGCCGCCTTAAGCGTGTCGACATCTATCGGGTCCTCGGCCTCCGTCAATGCTCCATTGTCGTGTAGCCATGCCCTTGCTTCTTTCGCTGTCTGCACACGTGTGGCTTGTTCTTTGCTCGCACCTCGTGTCGTCACCCCTTGCGTGGTGGTCGACGTCCTTTGAGCCGTTTGTCCCCCGCCTCTTGCTGCGTTACTGCCGCTGTTTGTCGACATCGCGACGATTGTGGCAGTGTAGTGTATGGATGAACTAAGTGTAGTGTTTTAGGCACAAGTAATCTACGTTCCTACAGCCACGATGATCTACTTCTCAGTGAACAAACCATGTCAACCCTTCTGAGTAGAAGAGAATATACCAGTATTGTTACAGAAATCTGAAACCCACAATCAGTATTGAGTGAATAGTGGGTTAAATACATACTGCAAATTCTCTGTAAGAAGAATTAGATTCTTTCCATATGAATTCATGAGCACAACACAGAATACTCACAAATTGATGGCGAGCAGCTTTATTGGTTCCGAAATAAGTGTCCTTGACTTAATGTATACATGATGCGCTGATTGCGCCAGAAACATCGCATGTGCGGCTTCGAGAATGCTGATGCAGAACACAAATTCACAGCATTCCATATAAGTGTTTTGGTAGTATAGGGATTGCAGGTGATGTGTGTTTCATAGCCTCAGTTATCTAACAAAAAAATTAATTAAACAAAATATCTCCTCAGTCCCTACTCTGACCAGAGAAGCTCTCAGGAAATGCTCTACACGATGCAATGAACAAGGGTAGAAAGGCTAAATTAGGAGGCACATTTTATACATATTCTAACATTCTTCCGGATCGTCGATCGTGTCCCGATTGCCGGCTGTCCCATCGGTCGGTTTCAAAATATTCAAACCTTGACCCCCAATTTTCTCCCATTTAGCCCTATCCCCCGCTCCCTTTTCTCATCCATGATGTCTCGATGAACTCATTACGTTGCAAGGTTCGAACCTCTCCTCCCTTTTTCACCCACATCCCCGCAGCCCTTCGGTTCTTCGTCATTCCTTCTCAAGTATACCCTCCCAATACTTGTAACTCCTTCTCTCTTTCTTCATAGACCTTATGGCATGTTCGTTGGTACTTCCCAATCGAACTATATTTATGTCCGTCGGTTGGCCGTTTTGCTTTCGACCCCGGTGACTTTCCCTGGATGTCAATTTCCTTCTGCACGCCTCTCCTCAGTACCCCAACGTATTCTAGGTGAATTGCCGGATTGGAATTTGAGCTGTACAAACTACCATTCACAACTATTGAACAAAGATATGTGTGCACAATGCAGGGATACGTGCAAGTTGCGAGTATGCGGGAAATTTGTCCCAGTGTAGGCTTGTGGAAGTAAACATTTGCTGTTTCTGACCGATGAAAGACAGCAATGTGGTGATTTTCTTGTTTAGGGGCCTTGAGATGGGCACCATTACTCAGTCTACTATTGATTTATCCTTTCCTTGCTTCTACTCCCTCCTTTGTAGAATTTATGAGATCATATTCATAGGGATGCAAAAGAGGATGCCCTACACTACCTTCGTAGATCCGCGGGAAACAGTTTTCCTTCGACTAACTCTACCTTCCAAGGGCAGAAGACTGGGGACTATTTCAATGAAAATAGTGCGTTCTCAGCCTGACTCTAGCCCACCAAACTGATGATATCTTCAGGTTATTTTGACGAAGCAGAACGAGCAGATGATATTCATTGGATAGGTAAGTACAAGATAAGTCTGGAGTTCAATAATCAAAGAATGATTCATCTGGTAGATAATAGGTAAGTGTACTTGGAGTTCAATATTCAAAGGATGATTCGAACTCCAGGATATCAGCGATCTTATATAGCTAATGATTGGTAAGAACTAAGTAAAACCTTGTTTCATGAGTGACCGAAGACTTAGAATTTCAACTCTATTCTGACATTCCTCGAATGCATCGCGAGGTAAAGCTTTTGTTAGGATGTTGATGATCATATTTTCAGTAGAGATATAATGTAATTTGATGTTTCCTCATGTAATATGACCAGGTATAGAAGTGATGATGGATATTGATATGTTTTGCTCATTGCTCATGAATGACAAACTGAACTATTTGATAGTGCTATGCTGCCAGCGCTATCAGAATGAATGATTGTTTCCGAAATTTGTGGAAAGTCGAGTTCAGACAATAAGTTCCATAACCAGATTGCTTCACGGCATTTGAAGACAAAACGGGTTTAGCTTCGACAGTAGATGTGGCGACGACGAATTTCTTCTTCAAGGATCATGAAACTATGCTTCCACTAATCCCCGAGTTTCAGCCACTAATAGATTTCTTGTCATTAGCATCTTCTGCCCAGTTATCATCGCTCCACCCAACGAACTTTATATCATTGTGAGAGAATCCATCAAGCATAAGAGAAAATTCTTTGGTTCCCTTGAGATAGGATCCACTTGCATGTTGCTAGATGTGTAATTAGGCAGTCAATCTAACAGCAAATTGAATGTCAGTGTAACTGGTGATTACAGGTCTTGAACCTTACAATTCACACAATCTAAGTCAGACCAATCATGGATTCTGCTATGCTAGAGTGAAGTAAGGCAACAGTTGCCTTACAGATACATATAAATAACTATTTATATGCTGTGTTTTGGAGAAATGTGGTGGATAACTCAAGTAATGATAAATGTCATGTAATTACAAATATTGATTATATTTGATTATATTGTTATGTTAGTGCCCAAATAAGTAATTGTATAGTAATAGTGCTGGTCCATTACATACCCCCCTTTGAGACTGTTTACAGTCTCATAACTGAGGACAATGAATTGGTAGGATAGTGTATAGATAGACATTATGATGACCAAAGAGTCTCAATGGGACTCTGTAAAGTGAGAGTGCTCGGGTGCATGAGTAGAGGCACAATGCAGGAAGTGAGTCCTCCCAATGATGCCAACAACAACTTATGTTGTGGATGGGAGTAGAGACATCCTGTTGGCAGAGTTTCCATGTTGTTGGCCCACAAGATGGAGGAGCTGGAGCAGTGTTGGCTGCTAGGGCTTCTGGAAGGGGCAAGACAGTAGTGGCCTTGGGGAGCACAGCAAGATTAGTCAATGGCTCTGAGGTACTTGAAATAGCAGGAATGTCAACAACTGCTGGAGGTGCAGCAGTTGGCACAGAAGGGCCCTCACTGAATGTAACCTGTTGGTTACAGTACAATTCACACAGTGTAAAAGTCAGACCAATTGTATGATTCTGCTATGCAAGAGTGAATGATTACCTTACAAATACATACAAATATCTATATAAAAGCTGTGTTCAGGAAGAACATGGCACATGCAATTATGGTAAAGTATTGTAATAAAATGCATATATGTGTGCAATTATGGTAAAGTAATGTAATAAAGTGTATATATGTATTACTAAGCATTCACTGTAAAATGAAGAGTACAGTAATGGTGCCAGTCTGTTAAATATCCCCCTTTTCAGACTGATGACAGCCTCAGACATGGGATTGAAGGACTGGTATATGGCCATGGAAACAGCAGGTTGTGTGAAAATACAAGAGTCTGCTAAGGGCTCTCAATAAGCTGGTTTGCAATAAAAGACAACTGCAAAGTGACACAAAGGGAGGGCTCTTCCATCTGAATTACAATAAAGTATGTTGTGGGCAGTGGAGGAAGATTCTCTGTCACAGCAAACCATTCAGAATTTCTTGATAAACTATAATTGTAGTTGTTCTTGTTGATAGTCATAGCAAAGGTTAATCATACTGCCTGTGAAAAAGAATAGGCAAATTCTCTTTAGAGGCATCAATGTTGATTCTTGGAATCACAACAACTTTACTTCCAAACTTGGCATCTCCACTAAAGATCCTGCTGATATGAGTAACAATCATTCTTGTCCCATTGCATGCATGTTCCTTGCTCCAGCCTTGTAAGATTCTATCTGCTCTAGCCTGATTCAGAGGCAGATGTTCTAGATTGCATAGATTGCAATGTACATGCTGTTAAGCTTTATTATTCAAACTAGATACTTTCATAGCTGACTTTGACTGATCTGTCTGATTTGCCCTCTTTCCTCAGCTCTTCAAACTAGATTAGAACCACACATCATGCTGATATCATTGATCACCAATATCCAGATCAAGAACCTGGACCTTGTAGAAGTGAGTTTTTTTTTTTTTTTTTTTTTTTTTTTTTTTTTTTTTTTTTTTTTTTTTTTTTTTTTTTTTTTTTTTTCCCATCTGCCTTGGAAAAGACCTTCCCCAGTATTGACAAGAGCACATTATAATTCCTGGTAGTTTGCAAAAAATTAACCAAAGCCGTCATGAGTTTTCATGTCCTTTGATGATTATTGCAAATGTATCAAAACTCCCCAAAGAACAATTTACGATTCCTGGTAAATTCATGCAAAGTTGTCATAGGTTTACACGTCTTTAGTAATTATTGCAAACTATTTCAAATTATTAGGTATACACGGGTATTCATCTCGAACTTGCCTAATCGCCCTTAGCTACAATAAACTTGACAATTCCAGTTTTCCTGGATGTTATGATCATGAAATATCTTAATCTCCCCTCTAGCTTCTGTGGGGACCACACTCTTCACTGCTGACGTCGAAATCTTCCGACATAAACCCATAACAATGTCTCGATCATCAAAACGATCGATGAGTTCCATGCTCGATATGAGGAGGAGAATGAGACTGTCAAGTAACCTATGGAGCCATCATAAATGATCTCCTGGCAACTGCGGATATGCATGGCTGCACGAGTCGATACAACCGGCAACCTTCCCGTCATCGGTGAGAATGATGTGATTGAGACGTTGCGTGTCAGTCTCTAGACGCGGATGCAGATCTGATCCAGTTCCGCGTTCTAGCTCTATTTATAGTATCTCTCTCTGGAGTGAAGATCACGCAGGTAGGAATAGCCTATGGAAACTTCCATCCTCAATTCGCGTAGCATTTTGGCTTTAGCCCCATGGAAGGCATCGAACTAAAGATACGTCTCCATTAGTGTTCATCAAGCTCAAGCTCAAGAGTTATTGTACTATTTGTACGATAACAATTCTTGGCAACTTTCTCCACGAGAAATGACCTTGGACTCTGATTCCTCCTTTCCTGTAAGTAGGAGAATTTGACAGGCTTTTTGAGATCGATAAGCAGGGCGAGAATTTTGTTCGTCCCAGTGTTACGGTCGATCTATTTGAACAAACATCGCGCAAAGTATACATCGCGCAAAGTATACATCGCGCAAAGTGCCGGAAGCCCATGAGAAGCCCTGGCAGCGGATGAGCTAGAAACAGCTCGGCATTGGGGAAAATAGCGAAGCTGCCTATATATACATACTTCCTTTGCCTATCGACTTCCTTCAACCTCACTCCACATATGGATTCTGAGCCCAAGAATGCTTTGGACGACCAGACAGTGCCTCCAGTGTCACGACTCAGTCTCTTGTCACAAAGGATAACCAAATTCCTCCTGCATTTGGGCATTGAAACGCACGGGCAAGTAGTTTTTACTTCGTCACTCGTCCTTCTTTGTCAAATCTCGAATACCAACCGTTCACAGCATTTCTCCGACTTCTCTGGGGCAACGCGTTGATAAACGGCTCTATCAGCTGTTCTTCGTGTGGTTCTCTGCAAATATGAATGTTCTCGCTGTGAGTACGGGATGCGCTGGCCCTGCCTTCTTCCGTCTCGGACTTCGCGATACCTTGGTTATCCTACTTCCTGTCGATATCGTGTATGCTTTTTAAACTTCTACTTTTGATTGGCATCTCTCAGTAGTCGATTTTGAAAAACTAGTTCATGTGTTATACCTGCCTTCTTGTAAGCCAGCCGGGTCTCTCCCTATCAGATTTGTCAGTTAGTCGTCCTTGGACCCCTAGCGCGGTGTTCGGTCCGAAGTTGGGGACCAGAGCAATGGTGCAGGCTCGCTTCTCTTGGGGGTAAGAACATGGACTTACGGAAGTTTACTCTCATACAGCTGACTTCCTTCTGACAGGTATTACGGGTCAATGATTCCGAGCATTCTCAATGTACTTTCCATGCAAGGATTTTTGATTCTGAACAGTATTGTTGGAGGACAGGCACTAGCGAGTGTTTCCCATCATTTGGACGATACGACAGGAATCATTGTCATTGGTGTCTTATCATTGATAGTAAGTTGCTCATGTCTATGGATTGGGAGTGAAAATTCACTGAAATTTCTCGTAGCTAACAATTTTAGGGTACAGAATTATCCACTGGTGAGGTTATGGTTGTATATCGCTTCTGTTCTAATTTCAAAGATTATATAATAGGTATGAAACTCTCGCTTGGATCCCAAATGTTATTACTTTTATTGTTATGCTTGGAGTTGGCGGGAAGTATTTGAAAGTATCTGATTATCCGACCAATCCACCACCCTCAGTGCAGACAGTGATTTCTTTTGCAACATTTGTCGCTTCTAGCGTTTTCAGTTGGTGCACCATGACCCCAGACTATAGTGTATATCATGATGCAAAGGCATCGAGGTGTGTTTGTTTGTCTACTTTCTCACCTTTTGCTCTTACCAACCAAGCGTATGCCAATGTTAGCTATAAAATCTTCTTTTATACGTTTATGGGACTCCTCACATCCAACGTGAGTGCGGCTCTGTCTAATCCTCATTATATGTTTCGACCTGTGCATTCCCGCTGTTAGGTTACTGCGCACATGCTGGGTGGGGCATTTGCTGCTATGGCTCCAGCAATTCCCTCATGGAATGAGGGATTTGACGACGGGAATAACATTGGAGGGCTCGTTTCGGCCGTTTTGTCTCCCGTTGGAGGGTTTGGAAAATTTCTAGTAGTGCTCATTTCACTCTCAATCCCGTCAATAAGTGCTCCTACGATGTATACATTCGGTGAACTTGGAAATACCCAATTTACAGGCTTCGACGCTGATTGACATGGCTCTAGGGACCAGTTTCATGGCTATAGCACCAATCTTTGCTCGAGTGCCTCGATACTTGTTTCCAATCGTCTCTGGAGCAATGTAAGGTTGATTCTTCAGTATAGATAGGATATGTCTAGACGCCAACATATTACAGTCTCATTCCGTTAGGAATTCTTGGCGCGAAACACTTCTTCACAACGATAGTCAATTTACTCAGTAAGGACCTTTCTTTTACTGTGATGTGGTGCATTTCTTAGTCTCGCATTCGCACAGGTATCATTGGATATTGGACAGCTATTTTCTCTGCAATTATAATCGTAGAGCATCTGATTTTCAAAAAACGAGACATGCAACAATATAACGTAGACCATTGGGACAAGCCTCAGGGGTTGCCGTCCGGAATCGCTGCCGTGTTGGCCTTATTTGGGGGAGCAAGTATCGTTGTACCATGCATGTCACAAGCTTGGTATATTGGACCTATTGCTAAACACACTGGGGATATTGGCGTTGTTGTGGGCTTCTTTGTTGCTGGTGGTTTATATTTTTTTATCAGGTTTTTTGAAGTAAAGCTACTTTCGAGGGACGAGTAAATCATCACATAACATCCAAGAATTGCGGATGACAATTGTAGCGCCTTCAAATAACAGATAGTGTACACTGGGATCCGACTTGCGCTATAGAATAAAAAGTCTGTTACCTAGAGAGTAATTGATATAACAGCACGACCGAACAAGCCCATGAATGTTTTGTCTCATGTCGTCTGAAATTCAACTAGACCCGTCCTACCTACCTGTATGTCAAAGCTCCACGAAGTGAAGATTAGCCTTTCTGCCAATACAAACAAAGTTCTCCCTCAATATAAGCTCTCTCCACATTCTCAGTCAACTCTATGGTCATTGATCCAAGCCGCAATCGTCCATTGTCCATTCTACGCAAGTATGAGATGTGTTTGAGCTTCAAGGTGGTGTTGACTTCGAAGCAGGACACATTGTATATGAAGGATCGACATGAGACCACTAGTCCGCTGTCTTGCGTCGTCTATAGTAGTTCCATTTCTATTGTGTGCGAGATTCTAATAGTATGAAATCAGTCGCGGCCGGGCCGAGCTGAGCTGTCCCGAACGGCGGTGTTTCACCGATTTCTGAGGAAACGTCACGAGTGACTAACTCCATTCCAAGTTTTGTTGCTATGCTTGTAGGTGCATGACTCGAGTGATAGCTTCATGGCTATCAACTAGCTATGCGTTCGACCTGATAGCTATACTCCAGCAGGTCAAGGCAAGTCTCATGTGTTACCTCAAGATATGAAGTCTATGAAGTCGTCGAAGAACGAGTCTGCATGAACCTTTCAAGCGCGCTTTCAGCTTGCCGGGACGATCGCGGATCAAAAGTAGATGGTATAAGAAAAATATCATATAGCAGGTCACTTGGATTGCTTTACTTCTGTCATGGCAAGCACATTCGCCGCACACAATGTAGAATCATATAGCGGTGCCTCCTTCCCAGATGACGTCAGCACCTTTCCCTCTGTAAACTTCAATCTGCCCCTTCCTTCTTCCTTTGAAACCCCGCGCATTCGTCTCGTACCCTTCCTCTCATCTGTCCACGCCAAACCATTCTTCTCCGCATACTCTGCCTCTCCCTCTCTCGACAAATACCTCCCAATCTCCCTGTTAGTTTACCCTGCCCTCTTATCGTTCATCCAAGACGACATTCTCAAGGACACAGCCAGAGTTCTCTTCGCTATCATTGACAAAACCAAAGGCCCAAACGCAGATCTTACAGAGAGTCTAGCAGGCATGATAGGCCTCCTCCACTCTTCCCCAAGAAATCGCACCATCGAAATCGGGCCTGTGATCGTTCTACCCGGGTTCCAAGGCACGTTTGTCTCGCCCAATGCCGTAGGTGCACTTGACGCAGCAAAGACATCACGCAAGTAGAATCGCGAACGAAATATATATATTGATGATCACTGTACAACTGGGGTTAACGAATCAGAGAATAATTCAGTTATAAGTACATAAGTATAAATCATAAATAAGTGAGCATACCTGGGGTTAACGAATCAGAGAATGATTCGAACCCCATGATGGAAGAGATGTTATATACTTCTATATCGAATGTGAGACATACGTTAGTAATATATATGTTTTATAATGATGAAATGAGTTTCAGATATGATGATGGAACGTACGCATATAATGACGCGATTATGATTATAAGATGATGAGAATCTCGACTTGACGATATCTGGTTAAGTGTCGTTTTCTTCAACACTCCCACTCGACACGAACCTAAACATTTATGATTCCAAGACTACTTCGACACTTTTCGAATGCATCGCGAGGCAAAGCTTTCGTGAAAATATCTGCGATCATATCTTTTGTAGACACATATTCAAGTGCGATGTGTCCTCGGTTGATTTGGTCTCGTACGAAGTGATAGCGTATGTCGATGTGTTTAGCACG